>JAIPRL010012740.1:0-11627 GCA_025469235.1 Pemphigus obesinymphae | reverse complement strand
TATAGATAACAGCACGCCCGCACTGTATTCGTGAACCGCATGATCACCTCGGTCACCTTATGATTAATTATTTCATCCCCCCCCCCATTAAATAATTTCTAAATACGCCGCTGTATTGGTATCATATAGGTTGCGAATCAATGCGACACCGATAAACTTAATTTCGGTGTACATCTACAACTTGCTCGATTATTCATTTAAAAGGAAAAGTGTTAAATTATTTTGTAAGAGGAATGCTTAAACTATGCTATCTTAAAAATATGTAACGCTAACAATGATGTGAAAAATGAATTTAGATTTTTCTATTCTATTCGTGTTGTATAATAATCTAAAATGAAGAGAAATCAAGAAACTTTGGATAGGGGATGTGGGAGACCAAGTCCTCCACGGCTTACTTTTTCTCTAATATGTCCCGGAAAGCTGATTTTTTAACCATGCTCAGAGTCCGTCTTTATTTTTTTTCCCCCCATTCAGCCACCGCCCAGGAGTATGACGTGTATGACGTATTCTCCAGCGGAATATGACAACACAATTTCATCTCCTCGTTACTTCGCGGTTTAACGATTACACTATATTAATATTATACGCGGTAGCAGTATATTGGGAAGATCCGAACGAGTCCGATTCGAGTCTTTACCAATATTAAAATGGCCCGTTTTCGTTCTGCGTTCTGTGTGCGCATATACCCTCAAGGGGGGGGGGAAACCTCCAATGAACTTTGGCACCGATGTGCAAAACCGTTTTTACGGTCGTAAAAAATCGGACCGCGCGCGCGTGGATATTTGAAATATTTTTTATTTTAATTTCGCCGAGGACCGCGATCATATATATATATATATATATATATATATATTATATACGGTATAATATACAGCTAGGAGGGTTCTGCGCGTATAATATATATATATTATAGTGGTGTGGTTTAAAGTCATCGTAAAAACCATTAACTATCAATTTCATAATTTGCGCAATACGGTGCCGTCGATTTACGGTCATCGTCGTTTTTTTATTTTTTTTTTTTTTTTTGTCGTTTGACAAAACCGCCGTCGCGACGATATTGCTCGTTTAATTTAATCCCTTTTAACCGATACCGCAGAGCGCGCAGGGACTCGAATGTTTACAATATCTTTCCATATCCTTCCTCTAACACTTTTATATTTATATACATGCACATAATACGTCCATCTAGTGCGTATATACTATATATATATATATATATATATACACACTATATATACTATATATATATATACCTTCTCCCCTGCAGGAAAATCGCATTCGCATATATGTACACACAGACACAATAGGGGTTGCAGTCAGTGCCCGTCAATAAATAACAGGCCCTCTTATAAGATAAGTGACTTTCGTCCTCCCTTCTTCAGATCTCCGCTGTCGCGTGTTTCGCGGTCGCAGTTTTAAAATTAAAGTAATTTTTTTTAAACGGCAATATCGCGTCCCTGCGGCGGCCCGGGGATTCCGGGATTTCCCCGGTCATATCATACGTACGCACGACCCTCAGAACAGTAAATTTTTATGCCAAACTATATAACCTTTTCTCTCTCTCTCTCTCTCTGTATTTTTCGTCTTTGTTTTTTTTTTACTCCCGACATCGTTCATCGTACGTAATATGATAATATATATATATATATATATATATATATACATATACTGACGTTTATTTTTCACGTGTGCGCTGTATACAGTGTGCTCGTCAATGACGCTGATGTGAGAAAAGCGCATACCACGACTTCACAATGTTCCCACCAAACGTACATAAGTTTTCGTTATTTTTAACGATTTATGAGCGCAGTAAAAAATGTTTCCATTTCTAAACATAAGTGTAGACACCACCTCGTACACCCGTTGTGTCCGTATATACAGTGGTTGATTTGGAAAAAAAAATAAGGACGGTCTCTGAGCTTAGTTCGAAAATCAGCGTTCCGGAACATATATTAGAGAAAAAGTAAGCCGTGGAGGACTTGGTCTCCCACACTCCCTATCCAAAGTTTCTTAACCAGGGGACATTTTAAAAAACATTTTAGATTATTATAGAACACGAATGAGTAGAAAAATCCAAAATTTTTTTTCACATCATTGTTAGGTTACATATTTTCAAGATAGCGTAGTTTAAGCATTCCTCTTTCAAAATAATTTAACACTTTTCCTTTTAAATGAACAATAGAGGAAGTTGTAGATGTAGACCGAAATGAAGTTTATCGGTGTCGACATTGATTTCGCCATCCTTTAAGGCTTTAGCCATTCACGGATAATGAAGATTTTTCATTACCTATATGATACCAATATGATTTAATAAGATCAACTATTCAACATTTTATATAATGCTTATTATCTAAAACCAATTATGTGATAAGGACAAAAAACATTCATTTTCGTAATTTCAAGATTTTTCCAAAAATAATTTATAATTTTTAAAAATTTCAAATAAAAATTTGAAAAAACATTGCGTTCCTTGCGTTCCTTGATAAATAAATTAAGGGGTACGCTGTTCAACATGAAAAAAATTAAGAGTAGCTTCGTCCCCCTGCGTCTCTCCCCAAATCCACCACTGCATATATATAGTTACTGGTACATATTATTATATTGTTTATGTATTTTATATGTTCATATATTGTTCGTCGTTATATATTTTTAGACCTTCGTTTGAAATACCTTTGGAAACCGGGAAATTTTAGCGCGCTCGCAAAACGGGCTTTCCTAACTTGTTTAGTTTTAAGTTTATAGGCTAAATTTAGAGTATTACATCATAGTGTCATATAACACCAACTTATTGAAACCTGGAAACTAAACAAATAAAACTATTTATAATTTTTATTCGTTATATAAGTCACTAGGGAGATTACGAATCGACAATCGGCCTTCCTTGCAATTCGTTTTCATAGCTACTATATAGGATGATAGATACCAGGAAATCTAACATGCACTCGATGAGTGTATTTTTTCTAACGTCCGTCCGCCTGTTCGTGCCAAGTCGTTACTAACTATATGGTTTAATGGTATATGAATGTCAGTATTTACAATTATTATTTGTTTTAATACATTTTAAAATAAAATTTCACGAAATTTATGTTATACGTGTGAATACATTTTAATATTTGATTCCTGTATGTAAAAATGTATAAATAAAGTACCTACATCATTCATACACAAAAAAAAAAAATCGTTGTAAACATTTTATTGTTTTTATTTATAAATTGAGTAAAAATCACGTGTTGAAATTGGAAACTTGCAGAATTGGCTATTCTTAACTTCTTAATAACGTATATTTAAAGAATGATAGTTGTTCGAATAAACGAGACTAAATCAATTGATTAGTTTAAATTAAGTTAATTCAATTAAAATGATAATAGGAGTTAAAAATATGAATAAAGTGGATTGCACACCGTTACATATGGTTACAAGGTCACATATATATAGTTTATAGTTTATACAAGTTAGACATTTTATGAATTTTAACTTTATTTAAAATGAGAGAGTCGTCAATTTATGATAAATTATTGAGAGAAATATAATTATTGGATATTTATGCATTATAAATGGATATGGGGCAGAATGAAAAAATTGCAAAAACCAAATAACATGATATAAGTAAAAAAAACTATGTACATTATCATCAAACATCATGTTATACATGAAAACAGAAACACAGCCATTTTCCAGGGCTGAGAGAGTAAAATTTTAGCATATATTGGTTCAAGTGTACACAGTACAAATTAAAAAATAAAACAATACTAAAACGAAAACAGTACAAACAAAAACCGCGTTAGTAGTTAATTTGTTAAATAAACCAATAAATTAACACTAACTCAATAAAAATAATTAAAATTATTTGTTTTAGATTCTGAGAGGAGCAAAGAAGTTATATTGGATTTACAATAATGTATGTTTTTTTTCTTCTTTTAGATTCTAAGCGAAGCGTAGAATGTCTTTTTTATATAACGATGAGTTTTTTTTATTTTTTATTTATTTATTTAGTCGTTATAAATTTTTTTCAAATGAAAGGAGTCGAGCAGAAGTTTTGGAGCAAAACCCTTTTTTTAATAGAAAATTGGTTCTCTTTGGTTTACTTTAGAAAAGTCTTTTCTCGATTTTTCCAGTAGTTTTTTAAAGCATAAAGGACAACTACACACTATAACGAAAATATTTTATAAATACAAGGACAATACCGAACAAAATGAAGAAAGTAGCCATGTTTACTTTTTTATATGTATACAGAATTATATCGAACTTCAGAGAGAATCAAATCCAATGATACATCAATACTTTCAAATTTCAAATAATAATAATAATAATAATACATCCTGTTCGAGAATTGAAGGGACGATAAACCAACGTCTACCATCTGTATGTTGATGATATTTAATTTTTTTACGGAAACAACTATTGGACCACAATACTTTATCAAATCTTTACGCATATACCTACCCATTTCCGGTATCAAATTTTATCAGGATGGTACTTTGAAGACGTATTTTTTTTTTTTTTTATATAAATATTTTTATTTTTAAAATATTTTACTACGGAAATTAAATAATAAAATCAATCAAATTATTGTTTCCGCGTTTTATTTATTAAATTTCTTGAATTTTAATTTGTTTCAACTTGTAATGTTCTATTTTTTACGTCCCAAAGGAAAATTACCCAGACCAAAACTAAGCATCAATAAACGTATAACATCGAGTTTACACCGTCCTTAACGCTACAAATCTTCACGTCAATTATTTATTTTCACATTGGTATTATGTAACAAAATCCAATAGTATTTTATTTCGTAACTATATTGTATATTTATATATGTGTCATCAGTATTGTTCATAAATATTAATAAATCGTCTACACCGTACAGTATATATATATATATATATGTTATAGGAACACACAGATAAAAATCCGAATAATTTTAAATATTTCATCTTCATATCGTTCTAAACGGAAATTATATATTTAAAGTCAAAATTCAATATGAACTCAATTCAGTACTTTTTTATATTGTTACATAACTATTTTACATATAGACATACACACTGTTAACTTATTTAAAATCGATTTGTCTGGAATAAAAATAGTTTTTTTTATCAGTTTTTTTGTTTTTTTTTTTTTCAAAGTACCCTATTGTTTTTTAAATAAATGAATTTATAATAACATTACGTACATATATATATATATATATATTATATATAGCTATCAGTAAAAGTATATGTAAATTATTAGAATTTTTTAAAAGACATGTATTTGTAGAAATAATCGTCAATTCTCACTCTAAAGGACATTGTACTAACATAATATATTATAATAATATAATTTATTATAATATATTAATATATTAAAGGTATAATACATGTTTGTGCACTGTGCAGCAAGTATACCCAATATTATTATATATAACACATATTATTAAATTTTAATAATATTAATAAGACCTTGGTAATAATTTTACTGTTGTTATGTTTATAAGTCACTTGGACATCGACCTCTCATTTACTACATAATGATTAATGAATATTAATTTACATATTAAATTTATCCATATTAAGCAAATCAGTTTGAAAACTCGTACGAACACTAAACTTTTTTTTTTCGTATTAACGAATTTAAATAAACCGTGTGTATTGTCGAACTTTTTTTACTGTAAACCGAAATTTTTTCTGCCTTTTTACCGATTTATTTAAATAAATCAAGAAACTGTTTTAAGTGCTTGATTATTATTGATTTATAAATGGCTCAAATCAAACTCTATACAAGTTTTTGGAACCAAACAAATGACTAATAAAACATTTGGTTGAACTCCAACTGAAATCCTAGTTCAACATCGATGTGCAGTACGAATTTTTTTCTAAAACAGGGGTGGCTTTTCGAAATTAAAATTGTATTGTAATTCTGTGATTGATCCGAAATCAAATACTCACTGCTTCAAACAAATTTAAAATATTTACGAGAATATATATTTTTTAATTATTTACATAACACGACTAACAACGAAATTTTTGAGGAATTTTATTTTAATTTTATATCATTTTTGACCTTTTTATAGAATTATAAAAATTAATTTAACCTAGTTTTATATTGTGAAAATAAAAAAATAAATGCATTAATACTACATATCTTCGTGTACCTATATATTCTGGTTTTCAATGAAATTAATTCATTGAATTATCGGCTAAGCACATACAACTTTCATCAATATAATATATTTTTTTTATATTATCTCAACATTTACCCATATTGTATATTGTCTAAAATCTAACATATTAACTATATAATTTTTTTTCTAATACTTAAATCAAATTTTTAATTTATTTCATAAAAAAAAATAAAAATACAATTACAATATAAACTGGTCAGTATGCAGTGAGAAGCACTTCACTCGTTACACGGATGTATTGAATTTGAATGAACACTAAATAATTTCTTTTATTAAAATGAGTCTGAACATTGTTCGATACATGACTATTACTATCAATTGAGTATTCAATAGACTTAACAATACCGTGTAAATACAAACTTGCATACTCCATTAGAGTAACGTATGATTTACATTTTAAGTTTTTCCACTTAAAATTAATACTAAAATGATATGGACATCTGAAATTCGATCAATTATGTAAATATTTTAACATTAAAAAAAGAAACTTCTGTGTACAAACATAAAAAGCCGCTAAAAATACAGATATGGTAGAAGTTGACCTATCGACTGCAGGGTATTTCTCTTCCATGAGGTCCTCTTCGATCCTGTGTCAGGATGGTGTATTATCATTAATTTAAAATTGTAATGCAAAGATAGATCATTGCATTCAAAAACAATTCTGAATGAAACTTTGTATAGGTATACCTAATATTATTTTTAAAAAATCGATAATCATGACAATTTCATTTGTTATTTTTTTACTTATAAAATATTTCTATTATAAAAGGTAGTTTTCATTAACACTTAATAAAACTATTTGAAAAATTGAAAAATTACCTATTTAAAGTACCAACTAAAATGACATTTTTAAATACTATCAAAAAAGTACATTTATTTTTTTACAAATTGATTTTTTTGTTTCAAAAATATAAACAAAAATAAAAATAACTTTAAACGCATATTTTGGTGTTATTTTTATGTCATTAATGCTTTTTTTTTAATGGGATTTCTAGATATTTTTTTGCACATTAAAATCCGAGCTTACTACTTTGTGACTAACAATAATAATGTATACTTTGCCGTATCTCTATGTATATAATTTTCTGCAGTTTGATAACTACATAAACGACTAAACTCAAAATGTAGAACGAATTAAAATTTTCATAGTTATTGATCTACCTACCCATATATATTTAATATTATCCTGACGAACAAAATCATTTTATTTAAATGAGCACGTATTACAATTTATTCCACTGTTATTTCTCGTATAATTCCTCAAGGGGAACTATCCGCTTGAATTACCTAAAAATTCCATAGGAGCCCGTTGTCGATACCAGTTACCACCGAATATTATTTCGGGATTACGATAAAGTTCATACAGTTTAAAACCCAGTATTTGGTGGAGATTTTGTACGCTATCGTGGTCTTAATTTTGGCCCACTCGGTGCACACGCGTACGTATCTAAGCGATGTAATACCAGATGACTAACAAATTTGAATATTTCAAATCTTAGTTACATTATAGAACACTCATTAGTTATTATATTAATTCTAAATAATGGTTCTGATTATCAATTATATACTTGCATTAAGTTTTCTTACAATGTATTTTAATAAAAACTCTTATACATTGAACAAAAATAAATAGTTTAAATATCGGCCATTGTATATATATATATGTATATCAAACGACAACTGATAACTGTATATTCTACGTTCCGGAGTATTAAGTAAAAATCGAAGATCGGCAAAATAGAACAAAAAATTCGAAATTTTGACTTATAGTAATTTCACTTACATACTCAAAAATAAATACAATTAATTTAATTGTTATTATTATTACCAATATTTAATATTCTATGTAGTAACTATATAAATGTATTAACAATATAGATTGTAAAAATACGAAACGAACGAATTTAATTGCTAATTTTTTATTTGTATCACATTTTATTTTCGATCAGATTTCCCGTATCAATTTCTATTACCATTATTTTGACAATTATTCCCGAGAACAGTCAAAACACGATGAATCGTATAGAATATAATAATATTACCTCGCAATCAAAACAGGCTATTATACTATAAAAAGGTATTCCATATCTGTGTGTGTTTTTATATTGTCCAGGAGAGTGCTTTTAAAGTTTAAATAATAAAACTTTTTAAATTATCTTATTTATACTAAATTCTAAATAATGCTCGACTTATAAACAGTATCAATTAGAATTTATAATCATTTATTATTTATTTATTTATTTATATGTTATTAAAAATTCTATGAATAAGACCTTACGAATAGGAACCTTTTTATAGGTACATAAACGATAAAATAAATGGAATCAATTGATAGTAACAAAATTATTGGTATAGTATTTTGCTTTATAGTTTAATTTAAATAAAATTAATGAATTAGATACTGATATTTAGTCATGTGTAGGTGATCCGTTCACTTAGAGAGGCATCATTTTGGAACACAAAACCGCGTCTTTAATTTCTTAAGCCACTATTTAGGCAGGACGATTTTCGAAAAATGCAACTCGGAACCCAACTACTATTCCCTGACGATAAGTAAATATCAGATTCGGGTTATACTTCATGGACTTCAGACGATTGACATTCGAGATTAAATTAATTGGAAAAAAATATTATAAAAATATATAAAATTTCAGGTAGTCATTTGGTAAAAAATTTCAAACGTTCAACTTATAAAACTGCAACAATCGTTCGTAACTATAGTTTTAAGCCCGACCTTAAAAATCGGGCTTACAATAGCAGTGTAGTGTTCGTCTTAATATTATTATACGTGTGGTATACACATCATATTGAACCATATTATATATAATATATAAATAAAAATATAATAATAATAATAATAATAATAATAATACGCGTACGGTAATCCGCAGTGGTCCGGTAGCCCAAATATTCGTTTTTAAACAACCGGTTTTCGGACGAATCCGTAACATATCGCTCGTCTCGCGGCTATATCGTGCGGTTTACGTTTCTTCGGGCCCGTACCGTACACGTATAATACGTATTGGTAACCTACACCAGATACATCTCGTACAATGCGCACCGGGCCGTATCGTAATATGTGCCTAAACGGTATATACACCTAATAACACGGTCTCGAAATGCAAATTAACTCGAAAAAAAAGGTCGACGAGTACGTATACCTACGGGGTGTGCGCAGTCATATACATGACGCCGTACAGGCGGGGGCGATGGATGGGTGTGTTTCGGCTACCGGTGTTTGTCGTCGTCATGATATAACAATAATAATAATAATAATAATAATAATGATAATGATAATGATAATAAGAAGAAAGAAAAATAATTATATATTTATGTACACCGAGTGGATAAGTGAACGAGAGATAGAGAGAGAGAGGTAGAAAAGATGCAGTATATAATATATGGATGGCAGAGTCTGCTAAAGATTGATGACGATATATATGGTCGTCGGTTAGAGCCGCTCCTGTGATGGTTATAAACGTTTGTGTGTGTGTGTGTGTGTGTTTATGTACACGTGAGTGTATACATATATTGTACGTGTATTTAGTACGTGCATAAGTATGTGTGTGTGTGCCCGAGCGGAATGCACCCAAGACGTTTTCAGTATAATATGTATTATGGTCTAACCGCGGGAGGAGATTTCGGACCGGTTGCATGTCGCGCGTTATATATTTTGTATATAATATGTACGTTCGATTGCCCCGGAAAAAAAAAAAGGATTGTATTATGCTCGGCAGGACGATCCGTTTATTATAATAAATTGATTTATCGACACACGCGTTTCGCTATATAATAATAATATACAATACACGTGAGAGGTCGGTGCGATTCCAAATAACTTTTTATTTTTTGTTCGAAAATGTGTCCTTTTTTTTTTTTATCATTTAACCTTTTATTTTTTTTCGTTTTTACAACGATCGATCGAGTACATATATATATATATATATTTATATATTTTTTTTTTTTTTTTTTTACCCTTTTCGCCGTCGTCGGACGACCACACACATTTATCGTGTTGTTATTATATTTTATATAATATGTTTTATATGATAACTACTGATATATACTACTTCACAGCAGTCCATGCGTTGTATAGCTTCTGAGAATATAAGTTTAACTACACACCGTGGCCGGTATATAGGGGGAAAAAAAATACTCGACACGGTCTTTATAGATCGCCCGCAATCCAACGATTTCCTCCGCAAATGCCACTCTATAATATTGCGAACCAGTCAACATATAGACATATATGCTGCCCGAATTAACTATATGCGACAAGAACCTTTTTGAGAGATTTTCAGGGGGCATCGATTTTTTTTTTTTATCGTGTTCCGTGTATTATATATTATATACGCAAATGAACGTGGATTTTTTTGCAATTAATTATTTAGCCGTACGTTGAAAACACCATTCCTTAAGCACAGCAACAATATCTATGTAAACGATTGAATAACTTTTTATTGCATTTTTTAAAAGAATATTTTAATCTTTACGTCGAAATTTTCATTTCTAGTGTTAACCTAACTGTACTTTAGAATTCTCGAAGATACTTCTGGTGTTTTTTTTTTTTTTTAAATGTTTTGCTGTAGGTATTTGTCTGTATCTAAAACAAATTAAAATCTCTATTCTTCCACCATCGACGGTGGTCAGATATTGAATTTTTTTTTTTATCTTTTAAAATTAATTATTTTTCCCATTTTTAGCTTACACAATTTAGGAGAAGTACGTACAACTTTTTTTTTTAATATGGTAATCCATCTTTTGCCTTTCCGAAATCAAACACTGTAGACTATAAAAAATATGTATTTTTTTGTCTAATTTTACAGTCTTCGTTTACTCATGAACAGTGCCTGTACATAAAATAATTTCAAAACGCGTTATTATTATTTTTTTTTTTTTTTTTTTTCAGTACAAACTATCCGTTATTTGCTTTCCAATCAGTCTCCTGCTGGTTTTTTTTTTTTTATATTAATATTTTCTATCATCACGATGGCTCGATTCCAGAATGGCTTTCTAGACTTGAGCCGAGGCGGTCGTTCCACACATAAACATTAAATTCCTGGCCCGTTTTTTTATCCGTTTACAATCATATAACATGTAGTTTTATTGCAAAAAAAAAAACTGAGTTTTAATAGAAATAATTTATCTACAATCGCATTTGTGCAATGTTTACAGAATAATATGAGGATATCGAATCCTTTATATCCTATTTTATTTATGACTTTATAGCGTTAATTCGAAAATAATTTTGAAGAAATCACGTCAAATACGGATATACACATTATAATATTCACTTAATATGATGAAACATAAAGGAACGAATAATAAACGATCAGAACCGATGATTATTATCTATCAATCGTTATTCTTTGTGTTCGTATACTATTTATATTATAATATTATATACGTATATATATATATATATATATATATATTATATATATATATATTATATATATATATATAC
>JAIPRL010012739.1:0-11629 GCA_025469235.1 Pemphigus obesinymphae | reverse complement strand
CTATATAGAAAAATTTTATATAATCTTGGTATACTTGACAATTTTGTTAGGTAGTTATTTTTTAATTTGTTACAATATGTATCAGTGGATTTCCTTTATGCTTAAGAGGACGCCACACACCCATTTTCAAGAAGTTTTATATAGAAAATTTTTATGAAAAATGAAAATTTAACAATTTAAAAATATTTCAATATATTTTTAAAGTAGTTCAAAATTAAAAATTAAATGATATACGTAGTACTTAGTACCTACTATAGAAAAATATGAGAACATGTGTTTATTATATAATTTATATTAATGATTATAAATTATATAATAATTAAATATTTTTAGATATCTAGCCACGGGAATCGCATTCAGACAAATTGCAATGAGTTTTGGAGTTTCAAAAACCGCAGTTTCTGCTATTGTTATTGAAGTTTGTCAAGCAATTTGGGTAACACTACGTAACGTACATATGCAAAAGCCAACTATTGCCGATTTCAAAAAAATTGCCGATAAATTTTATAAAAAATGGAACTTTCCAAATTGCATCGGAAGCATAGATGGAAAACATATTGATAAAGGTACATTGAAGGTACCAAACATGAAATTCCTTCCAAACTCAACAATTATGGCACCATTTGCATTTATTGGCGATGAAGCTTTTCCTTTACGAGAACACTTGTTACGACCATTTCCGAGAAATCAGTTAAGTGATGAAGATAAATCGTACTATAACTATAGGTTTTCTAGAAGTAGAATGACCATTGAATGTGCATTCGGCATAGTAGCTTCTAAATTTCGTATTTTACAAAAATCCATTGAAACAAAAATCGAAAACGCGGACCGTATAGTAAAAGCTATTTGTATATTGCATAATGTGATTATTGATTTGGAAAAAAATCAGTCAAATTTCGAAAATACAAAACCTGAAGATGTCATATCAAATGCAAATAGTATTCAAGTGGGTAGGTTTAATAATAGAGCATCTCACACAGCTTTGGATATAAGAAATAAGTTTGTTCAATTTTTTAAAAATAACAAAATATAATTTAATGAATCATATGAGATATTTTTTTAAGGTAGGTATACTATATTGATGTAACCTATATTTTTTTTTTATTTGTATTAAATATAATGACTGAATAAAAATAAAAATTTTGCTTACTTGCCACGCTTTCGTTGTCACATGCCTATCCTTGTATTTTTTATTTTTTTTGTTCCATAAAACATTATGTTTTTGTATTTCTGAAATTAATATTTCGCCGTTTTCGGTGTTCGACATCGTGGTGATTCACTCGAACGCACGAAGGTAAATGGCATTGATATTGTAAATGATATCGATACGGTAAATGGTATTCAAACTATTTATATAACGACAATAATCAGTTGCCAGCAATAAAAACGCATAACTGCATAATTGCAAACTTTGCGGTGGGGCAATTATCGGTTCGATAACACATGCGGGGGCAACTAGGACAGTCCAATCTGTTTCTGTACATTTGTTATTTGTACATATGATGAGCTTCGCTACTGTATTATACACTTCGTCCCTATGACAAAATATGTAAAACCTAAATTCCCAGCTGGGTTTACATTAAAACTTAAATCAATTGTCCTCGATAAAAGGCAAGTTCATGCTCTCTTCAAACAATCTAATAACCCTCACCATTATGTTCAGTTCTCTAATCTCCGTGTCCAATATAAATCCGAGCTAAAAAAAGTGTCTTAAAAACTATACTACTCATACTGAGGCTAGATTAAAAAATAACACCAGGTCCTTTTGGAAATTCGTTCGTAACTTCAGGTCTGAAAATAGTATCCCTAACACTTAAATTATTTTTCTTGTTCTGTTCCACAAGATATTTTTAACCTGTTTTCTAAGTTCTTTAATTCAGTTTACTCCATTTAAACCCCCAACAGTAACACTTATTCTCCCCACCTATGTTACAACCGGCCCTATAATTGCTTCGTCAGTATTGCCGATGTAGAATCTGGTATTGACAAGTTAACAAACGTGAATTCTACAGGACCCAATGGGCTTCCAGGAACCTTCCTTTTTAACCTTAGGTATTTTCTTTTCTTCCAACCCTGCCCGATTTTCAGGCATTTGTTGGATGAAGGTATATTTCTGTCCATCTAGAAACTAAGTTCAATCACCTCTATCTTCAAATTAGGCGATAAATTGTAACGAAATAAGGTCCCCGTCCAGACGTTTCGATTGTAATGAAACTAACCCTTGCCGGGCGTTTCGTTTTAATTTAATTATTTTGTAACTGGTGTAGTCATTCGACTACGTGAATTAAACTCTGGTAATGAAAACACAAACATGAGTGATGATTTTATAATAACACGCTTTTATTTAGATAATTTTTATTGAACATTTACTATTTAAGATCATACATAGTATCGTTTTTTATAATTTAGAATAATATTTTATTTACCACTACCTATAGACTTTTCAGTATGACTTACAGGGTGTTATAAAATAAGTGTTCTACAGGGGAAAATGCTATTATCGGCGAAGCACTGTACAAGTGTCGACGTCCGTCTTATGTAATACACATCAATTAGTCTGCTCAGGGTGCACGCCCGTTGAAACCAGATTCCGTGCCCACAGTATAATTGATGGTAAGAGGTATACACGCTCGGGAGATAATCCCGGAAAAATAATGCACTGAGGTTATAATTGTTACCTGAATGCACTACTGGAATCAAGCTACTGTACCACTATAATACCTTTCACAGAATTGTGAAAACAACGGACTGGGTATAGTACCTTGCCTAGAGGAAGGGGAAGAAGAGTAATGCCGTTTTAATGCACTGTACCACAATGGCGTAGATAGTACATTCAGCTATACTAGAAGCCTAACCAACTTATACGGCAATAATGCGTTCCACTCACTGGTGGTATTTAACGCACTCTGTATAGGTTGTGTTTCTTACCTGGGTGTCCAGTGTTGTTGTCTTGGGATGCACTCTGTATAACACTGAAGACAAAACCGTGGTCGTTGTTCTTCACACTCTTCCTTTTTTACACGATTTCGGGGTGTATATATGTTTGTACGCACTAAGTTTTGCCATACATGTTATATTGATTAACTAATTAAAAATACTTACATCCTTATTATTGCCTGAATTTATTTATGGGTGAATTATATGATTTACTTTAGAGTGAGTATACTATATATTATATGAAAATGATACATAATGTGTGTGATTGACGTTTTTAACATGCTCGAATAGCAAGCAACGCTATTTGTAGTGAGTGGCGGACGGGGCGGCCGCAGTTGCTTGCGGTATTGCGACGGAGCGCGCCAGTCATATAAGTTTGTGTCATGCGCGTTCCTCTCCATCGACACTACTACCACAGATAGCGCTAGCTTCATACGTTCGGCTGTTGTCCCGTCACAAAATCCTGCGTCATAAATTACAGGCCAATTTCTAACTTAGGCCACATTGCTAAGCTTTTCAAGAAGCTTGTACTCAAAAATATTCTGCCCTCAGACAATCCAACTCTAATTGATGAACAGTATGGTTTCAGGCCAGGGCGCTCAGCCATGTTGAATTTGTTGGTCCTTAATAATTTTTTCCTTGAAGCTTTTGAAACGTAAGTGCCAGGTTGATGTTATATTCGCAGAATTTGAAAAAGCCTTCGATAAAGTCGATCACAATATTCTATTCCAAATACTCAACAAAACTGGGTTTAGTGATCCGCTATTGACTTGGTTTGAATCATACTTATCTGGTGGGCATCAATGGGTGAAAATCATAGATATAAATCAGATGTCTCTTCTATTCCATCAGGTGTTCCCTAAGGAAGCCACCTATCACCTTTACTGTTTGCACTGTTTATTAATGGTATCAAAAAAATTACCCCTTATTGCAATATTCTAGCTTTCGCGGAGGACCTAAACATTTTTCGTTGAATTAGGAAAAAATCTGACTGTCTCCTGTTGCAAGGAAACTTACACCTTGACAAATTGGTTTGTGTAATTGGTAAAATTGGTACAATTGTGTAATTGGTAAATTGGTGTAATCTTGAACGTGAATAAATGCTGGTGTATGTCTTTCTGTCTTCCAGATCCCGTATTTAATTAGTCACACCTACTCGATTAACAACATTAATCTTACATGAAAAAGTCGTGGGTGTTCTTTTATGGACTGACCTTAGTTTTCATTACCACATCCAATTATTTAGTTTTAAGGCATATAAGATATTAGGGAATATCGTTCGATTTTAAGTTTACCTCAAGGCTGTCTATTGTTCCTTAGTGCGACCTCTACTTGAGTATGGTTCAGTTATGTGGGATCCCTACTCATCCTTTGACTCTGTAATCATTGAGCGAGTCCAAAGACACTTTCTATCCTATACCGGCTATGTGTTGAATATCCCTCATCCGCTGCATGAATATTCTCCAGTTCTCCACGATCTTGGCCTACAAACACTAGCCGATAGAAGAGTTGATATTAACATGAAGTTTCTCTGTAACCTCATTAGTGGTTCCGCTGATGCACCTGCGCTCCTTTCCCTCATTAACTTTAGAGTCCCTACACGTTTGACTCACTCTACCACATACTTTATTATTCGTATGCACACCACTAAATATGGGTCGAACAATCCAATTCATTGTGTGATGCTCCTTGCTAATGTAAATCCTTCGTTCTTTCAGTAATCTAGTTCTTGGTTCCGTTTCACTTCAGCTGACTTACTGTTTACATATATATTTACTTACTTATATCTACTGTTACTTTAGGCCAAGCCCGTATTAAATAAATAAATAAATATGGTATAAATTATAAAATATAGATACGTCCTAAAAGAAAATTGTGCAGTCATGAGCACCCATTAAAATTTATTATTGAATATTTGTATTTATTTTATATATTTTATGCAGTTTATCTATTGTGCAATTATATAGGTAATAATAATAATAATAATAATTATTATTATTATTATTATTATTATAAAATTATTTTATTTAAACTTTTACAATTTAAGAATACGGTAAGTATACATATTGTACGATATATAATTCTATAATCTATATGTATATAAAATTGTAACTAATGGTCTTTGCTGCTGAAGTTATTTTTTGACCAATAATAATAATATAATTTGACTTCTGCGAAAGACAATATGCACAATATGTGTCGCTAACACATAAAAAATTTTCGGAGATCTGTCTACGGACTCAAGTATTACCTATAACCCATTCCCACAAATTGTACTTGCCGAAAAAAAAATAATGAAAATCTTAATGATCTCGACCACTTTGTAGGTATATTATTTTTGTTGCCATGCGCCAATAATCGATATCTTTTATTTTTTCGTTAGAAATTGAAACAAATAAATGTGGATCACAACAATTCTAAGATAGGGCCTTTTCACACATATACGGTTTCCGTTTAAACGGTTCCGCGACGGTTCACTAATGTATGGCTATTTATGGAAGGTTTCACACGTTATCGCGACCGTGCCGTGTCCGTGTTGCAACCGTACGAGTCCACATGGTTCAAAGTTCATCACGGCATTGTCGCGCTCAGTAATGTATTGCGTATTACGATACTGTTTACACACACACGGTACGGACGTACACACGGCACAGTCAATTAATTTTTCTGCGATTTCTGTCATATTTTTCTATCCTTCTGCCTGTTCTACGAGCACACACAATAATAACAATTATTATGGATGTCGATTTATTAATCTCACTTATAGAAGTTCGCCCAGTATTGTGGGATAAAATATCTAATATATATAAAGACAGGATTGAAACAAAGAAGGCCTGGAAATAAGTGTGTATGGAGTTGAATAGTGATTTCAATAATAACGAAGATGAGCAAAAAAATAATTATAGTAAGTTAACATATTTAATTTATTTTTTATAATCAAAAATATCAGTTTTGGGTAGTATAAATGAAATGGTAGTAAATTGTAAGTAAAATGGAATGCTTTAAAAATACTGTTTTCCAAAAGTAATTTATGCAAAATATATACTCAAAATACTTTAATTATATAAAAATTAATTTTTTTGTTCATTACTATATTGTAAATCAAAAATTATAGTTATATAGGTAGATATATTACAATATAGTAACACAATATAATTAAACATTGGCTATAATTTTCCAAAAGCAAGTATTATTTTATTAATATCTAAAACAAAAAATATTTTGTATAATAATTATAAATATTATTAATTATATTTAAGTATAATTTCTATATTTTTAACATTTGCCATTTTAAAGCCTCTGCATTTGATGTTAAATAATCGCTTAAAACATTTCGGATATTATTAGCTGCTAATCCTTCCTGTGTCTCCTGTTCTCTTTGTAATTCATCAAGACCTATAATTACTTCTGTGTCCTCAACTTACTATTCGTCCCTGTCTCGAACAAAATTATGAATAATAACACAAGCTTTGACAATTATAACTGCAATGTCGGGTTCCAAGTTAATTGGTCTATGAAATATCCTCCATTTGTTGCTCAAAATTCCAAAAGTGCACTCTATATATCTCCAACGAAGAAATAAGATAACGTGTGATTTTTTTTATTCCGATAACATTTGTTTCAATAGGTATTTCTAGCTTATTATTTATAACTGAAATCCACAATGATGACTATTGAATACAGATGAGTCACAATCTTTTCCGTAACTCCCGATGTCGACGTATACAAAGCAATAATTAGCATCAGCTATAAGCATTAAAACTATAGAAGAATAACCTTCGTAATTATAATACATGGAACCTAGGGGATTAATAATTCTCATGTATTTTCCATCGACTGCCTCTAGGCAGTGTGAAAAATTGGCTCGTTTCTCAAATTCTTTAGCAATCGATTCCCATTTTTCTTTATCTATACACTCGGTTAACATTACTTCCCAGATACTTATACATACATTTTTAACTATGTTGCTGATAGTTGAAATGCCAAGTCTGTAATTAAGATGTAAATCTGTAAAAGTACACCCACTTGCTAAATACCTGAAACCAAAATATTATTTATAATTTTTTTAGGTAAGGAAGTTGTCAAGCGATGGGTGAATATTCGAGATGCATTTAATAAATCTACGAAAAAAGAAAAATCACTAAATAAATCCGGCGCTGGTGCATCAGCAATCAAAATATACGTCTACGCAGAACAACTGAAATTTTTATCAAAAGTATTTTGTCCACGGTCAACTGAAGATAGTTTATCTATCAACTCGGGTAACGAAGATACTGAACCAGCTGTTTCAGAAAATGACAACAGAAACGAATGTGGCCAATTTAAAATACCACCTAGAAAGCAACTTGGATCACGTAAAATAAAGATAGACGAGGTTGAGATGAGAATGTTGAAAGCTTTGGAAGAACCAGAAGATCGTCATATTTCATTTTTTAAAGGCATTGTTCCAACTTTGCATACATTTACAGAAGATGAAACTGTAAACTTTCAGATGAGTGTACTACAATTATTGACCAATATTAAGCAGAGACGATTTCAAACACAAAACCCATGCACGGATTTCAACTCTCAGTCACAAGCAGCAGCTAATAATATTAATTATAATCCCTGTATTCCTACGCAATAAAATTTGAAAAATTATGATCTGCAACTGCTTATAAATCAACCAGGAACATCTTATATGCGCTACCAAACTATAGAAAATCGCCCCATATATACAGATGTCCATCACCAATATAACCGTATTGACGATAATCCGTCTTCAGTTGAGAGCAATTCAGTCTAGTCATTCATAGATTTAGATTTTACATAATAATTCAGATAATATATTAAATACTGTAATTTTAATACTACTTGTATAATGCATTGATTTTTTTTTCTTAAAAACTAATAAAATGTAAGTTTGCTACATTTTAATAAGTAAATTATCCAAAAAAAATATATTTATTATTTGGATCTATTATATATTATTATTTTTAATTGTATATTCACTCACCTTAGAGTTGCAGCTAACATTTGCATAGGTTCGATGCAGTCTCTCATAAACGTATTCTGACGTTGCAATGTATTTTTCAGTCGGTAGTGTAATTTATCAAAAGATTTCATTCACATACAAAAATACGCGAAAACTTATCCTCGTGTTCTCGGAGGTTCTTAAACACGGTATAAAAGTCACCCATTTCTTTCCTGTTAGAAATAAATACGTGAATCCAATGGATTCTTTCTCGTATATTTCTAACACGACGCTGACGGTGTCTGTTTAAAATTATTAGAGCTATTTTTTATTTTCATCCATTACCACAATTGTTTATAACTACAAAGAATAGACCTATTCTATCACTATAATACGACAATTACTTGATTTTATAATAAACCATTTAGCTAAAAATCTTCTTTCTGTATAATTTTGTTATCAGAAATCTGTCCAAATTTCTTTCCTATGATTAGTAGATAGTTAATCATGGTGACATTATTGTCTACAAGAAACTTTAAAAACTTGATACGTGCGTGTCCTTAAACGTCAGTAGACACTGAACCAGGTATACGGTTTTGAAGACAGAAGTAGGATTATTTAAATAAATAATTTGAACAACAAAGTTTCCGCCAAATGATAAAACGCAAAATGAAACCTAAATAATATTTATTGTTTGTATAATAATATGTATGTATAATATTGTACACAATATTAATAAATGTTCGCAGTAGATCAAAAAACTTTAAATAATTAAAATTATTCTAAGTACAAAAATAATTCAGAATTCGACCAAGTCCGAACACAAAAATCGACTAAGTAAAAGTAGAAAAGCCACCGGTGCCTCGAGTGATTGTCCCAGGTCGTCGGCAATTTTAGTGTTTGGGAACCCAGTTATGTAGAGATGACCTGTGACCTCTCTATTTGAGTGTCCGTTTCCATGATTCTCGGTTTAATCACAAAATAATTTTCATTGGCTGATAGTGTGACCACCTTTTTTTTTAGCAGAATTTGGATACCGAATATATTCTTTTGTGAGTACCGCCGGTTGTATTATTGCCCATTCCATTTCGTATTATCTTAGTGTCCCTAAACAATTAAACACCCTATATTTATTATTATAAATTATTTTTTAAGGCGAGAACAAGCCTAAGTATAATACATATAATATATATAGGGTAGGTTGTATAATTATGTACAGTGATACGAGTACAGTTATTGACAAGGTACATTTATTTTTCAATTAAATAACGTTTAATTATAGATTTTATTTTTATTTATTTTTGATCATACGGTTAAACTGATATTTATCAGTATTAATCTAATTTATATCACATTGTTTATTCACTAATTCAAAAATTTACATCTTTTCGGAGCGTGTCCAGAAAACAATTAATTTTTCTGTTGAGAAAGTGCACTTTTAAAATAAATTTTAATTCATTGTCAAACTTCTTAAATCTCTTATAAGCGATACCACTTAATTGCATAGAATATTTAAAATGTAAAATTATAGTTTTTAAGATTAGTATTATTAAATTTGTTGTCATTATCATTATGCCAACAACTAGTTCAAATTTAATTGTAAATTTAGTTATTGGAATAGGGTGACAATAAAATAATTTCTAATTATTTTCAATAATTTAGATATCGGTCACCTAAATTTATAAATATTATTTTACACCTACTTACTTAGATACCTACATTTTTATATTCAGTTTTTATAAAAATATTTTTATTTTGAAAATAAATTAATAATAACCTAATTTAATTATATATTAAATATTCATAAAAATTACAAACCTTAGTATGTACAACTTTGGTTTAATAAAAACTAATAAATGTAATATTTATTACTTAGTTAGTTGTATTATACATAACTTCTATTTATGTATTTGTTTATTAATTTTTTATTTAGAAATGCATAAAAAATCATCTACATTTTCGGAAAAAAATTTAGTAACTACAATAGAAGCTATTCATTATGGAATGTCCAAAAGAGTGGCTGCATAAAAGTTTAATGTGGCAAGATCTACATTACAGTTTCATTTAAAAAATCCTGATAAAACTTTTAAATGTTGATCATCATATGTCCTTACTAACAGTAGATGTATAGAACTATAGACAGTATTAATATTTGTTATAAGTGCACATTTTGCAACAATAAATACCATAAAAAATGTACAAAAAATAATAAATTACTATGATACAGGTGTAGTGGTGATTATAATACACTATTTATTTGCCATGTTTGTGAAAAAGAAGTAAATATGTCTCAGGCATCCTATATGTTGTAATTAAATTTTATTTTAAATTGTAATTATTTTGTTTTTAATTTTATAAGTTTTTACAAAAAAAATTCCTAACTGTAAGACTGATGGCTTTAAGTTTTAATTATCATTTATTTTGTATTATGCTACTTTTTTTAAATTATACTTATATAATTATTTTCAAAAATAAGAGAAAGAAGCCTTAACTTTGAGACTGTTGACTAAAAGTTCTAGTCACATTTTATTTTAAATTATTCCATTTTTTTAAAATTTTATAAACTTATAGAAAAATAAATATTAAATTTATGGTTTATGACTATAAGTTCTAGTCATATTAATTGACTTTAAGTGGTACTATTTTGTTATATATTTTTTTAAAAAAATAGTGCCAAGAGAGGCCAAATATTATAATTTAATTATGTTTTATATAATAATGCATTGTGATATAGGTTTATAAGGCTTAAAACACTTAATTAGTTAAACTATTTAACTGTATTTATATTAAAATTTTATATTTATGTTCTATTTATTTAATAATTAATTTTAGACTAAAATATAAATATCTATAATATTATATTGTTAATAATCTAACATTGATTATAATATGTTTTTAATATTTTGTGTTACAAATAAATGTTGATTTATTATTTATCCTATTGACTATGTCTATTTATAAATTATGCTATGTATTAATAATTAATTGCCTTTTATTAATTATTTAAAATACTTAAAAACATTTGAAATTCATAAATAGTGCCAATATGTATACACACATGTGACAATAATACAATCAAAGGTGTCAATAACTATATTTTATGAACTTTTTTATTTATTTTATTCACAAATTATTCCTAGTTAAATAAAATTGAATTTTGATTATAAATATTGAAAGACAACAATATTTTTAATATATCTGTTTGATGAGATAGGATAAGATATTTTTATGATTGTTTATCTGTAGTAGTACTAAGATAAAAATTAGATTTTTCTTAAGGTAGCCATATCTATATAACATACTCTATATAGTACAACTCTGAAGATCCAATGGCACAACCTACAAGCTGTATATAATTAACCCCCCACCCAGGTATGTCGTCTCCTTTAGTTATTATTTACCTATCATATAATTTCAGTAAATATTGATAGAATGAAATAAAAAAAAAAGTAATTAAAAAATAGAATAATAAGGAAATATACAATAAAATAAAATAAAATTATAGAAATAAAGGGAAAATACATTTTCATCTAAATAAATAAATTATATTTATATTATATCTTTTAGAATACGGTAACAGCATCCAAGCTGCGGATCCGGACATCTCGCCGCCACCGTTTCGCCGCCGGACACTTCGCCGCCACAACCAATATTAATTTTTAACATTTTAAAAATGTAAAAAAAAAAATATTATCGAACTTTATTATTATGTCGCCATCGACCTATTCGCCTCCACCC
>JAIPRL010012738.1:0-11632 GCA_025469235.1 Pemphigus obesinymphae | reverse complement strand
ACACACACACACACACACACACACACACACACACACACACACACACACACACACACACACACACACACACACACACACACACACATACACACACACACATACATACATGCATGCATAAAAAATAAATATGAAAAACACATTATTGAAAAATAATACATTCATCACTACACTCAAAACCTTGTCAATCGAACTTTACTTACAATTGAATAGATAATAAATCCAATAATGAATTAATATTTTTATTTTATTTATGTATTTTTAATTAGTATTTTTATACTTCTAATATAAGAGTGAATTGATCTATTACCAAATTTATAAACTATATCATTATCTATGCTCTAGCGTAGTCTTTTTTCCCGAAATTTTAATTTAAAAGATAAATATAAGTATCTAGGTATTTAATTTATTGTAATTTTAAAATATTTAGATCTCTTTACAGAATTACAACGCTACATATTAGATATATAATAGTCTTGTCCATAAATTTGATAATGGATCAGTTTATATATATATTAGAAATAAAAATGCGGTAAAAATACTGAACGTAAAATTTGTATATTATCAGTTAGTTAGATATGGAGACAATAAATGCGGGTATCCCGTCGTCTTAATTGGTAACTACCATAATATAATTTGTAATCTAACCGTTACCTCGTTATAATGGATTTCATAATGGAGATAGGTATACTGAAATTGATGAATTTGTATTTCCTTAAAAAAATGTGTAACTTATTTCATACAAACTTTTTATAATTTGTAGCCTCGCAGTTTCCAAACTATGAGCAGGTTAACCTAACTATTGTGAACGTCAATTGTTCTCATATTTTACCCAATATAAAAGAGATAATTTTTATTAAATATTTATTAATTTTTTTCGTTGAATTTTTTTCTGCAATTATTACTATTATTTTAAGTTACATTAATTATATTTTATGTCAGAATTCAAATAATAATAATAATTACGCCTACAATACTGGTAGTATATTATACATGCAGGTATGCAGATGAATTTCAAATACAAATTTTCTACTTGTTTTTTGAGAACTTTCGTTTTCTTCTTCCTCCTTGTGGTTTTTTACTCATATTTTCAATATGTGAAAAAAATTCGTCCCACGTGTTCATCACGTGCTTACCTACAAATTTTCATTATATTTTTGTACGTCTTTTCTCTTCCCCCTCCCCCCCCCCCGGCGGCCGCAATGTTTACCTGGTGAATACGACCGACGTAGTGTAGCACCTGAACAGTCGTTTGTGGTGCCGGCGCACGCTTTGATGGTTCCGATCAAAATTATTCATTATAGAATAAGTAGAAATCGTTGTAGCGTTATTGAGCTTTATCGATTAACCACCTCGTTTCTATGGGGGACCCATACAAAGCTCACGAATATAATCATATATTACATAGGCCCGAGTTCGTTTATTTCCAACGTAGATAAGTATGTGTAACATAACGCACCCGATCGTTTCGTTTTATTTTTTCGTAAATCTAAATATTATATATTATACGAGTGTGTTATACACACGATATGTCCGCCACATGTATTGTATACTGTAAATTTCATACAAACTTCAAACGATCGCGAAATCCGCTTTTAAGAATGTGTCTATATACGTTTTTGAAGTAAATAATCCAACAAGTGCACATACGTGGAAGAAACGATATATCCGTACGTAAAAATTCAATTCATCGATCGTTAATGTCTATATATATATTACTATTATTCGCGTTCTAATCGAATCGCGTTGAAAATACAGTAACACGATAAAAAAAAAAATATATATATATATACATTATAATACCGTATTTTTTTAGGACACAAGAATTAAAATTTTCGGGCGAACTGACGGCGAGCGAAATTAATTTCCAACCGTTCGCGCGGTTTGCGGTGAAACGTGTCGCAATCTTTAACTTGTCACAAAAAAAAATAAAATAAAAGTTTTTAAAAAAAAACTCTTACAATCAGTCGAACGTTACAAACGATTAGTTTTCTTGACGTTGAAATTGGAATGTATTTTTTTTTTTTTTATGTATACGATTATATTGCGATTATGCAATTTCGAATAATGTATAATGTACGAGGTTTCAAAGAGATATTTTCTGTATTAAAAAAATGTGTTATTATTTTTAAATTTCAAAAATCTGTTCACTATAGGGTGTGGCATCATACTTGTCATCTCTTTGGGTAGGATACTGGTGGTGGGTATATTGAATTTGAACAAAATTTTCGACAAAAACGATTCTGATCGGAACTCGTTATGATATATGTGTACATAAATATGACAGTTAAATATTCGAAAATTGTATAATGCCACCACATTTCAGTAATATAATACCTGAATAATAATCACTAATCATGATTCTATACTATTCGATACAATACAATTTAACTATATATGTATTGTTACGATTTATCCATATACAAATATTATATAACCATTTAATATTATATTATATAGCAAACACTATAATGTATTTTGTCTCTTGTTAATATACTACGGTTATCAATTGATAAATAGTATGTAATTATTGAAAAAAAAAAGAAATCAAAAAATGAACTCTTTAAAGTACCAAATACTCGAACCAATTTGCAATGAAAAAAGTACTTTACTATAAAACTTCATCTCGACTCGTTTAACTGAAAAAATATGTATACAGACATAAAAAAAAAACACACAAACAACTCATGTTAAAACTAATACATTCTTTACTTTATTCAGAATATAAAATATGAAATCAAAATAAATGATAACATACAGTATATGGTTCGTATCAAAATTCGTATAATACTAAGGACCTTGAAACAAAAAAGAAAATGACTTAGGCTTTATTGACAGATACATAATTAATATTATAAATATTTATTTAATTTAAATTAATTTAATAATTAAATCAATAATTAATATAATTAATGGTAGTACTCAAATTTGTCTACGTCGATTCGTTGAAGCACTGGAGCTGGAATAAGAATCGTGCAGCCTATATTTTCATATAGGAAACACCGACGCGGCTTAAGTTATTTGTTTACATATTTTGTTATATTCGATGAAAATAAAAAAAAACTAAGACAATTTTTGCAAGTCCGTATGTTTTACAGAATTTACGTTTACGTTTTATCGAATAAATAAATAAATAAATATAAATATAACTATAATATAGTAAATTTTTATATTTTCTAAATATTGATTTTATAAAATGAATCGTCGTAAACAAATTTGAGTACTAATATTAATTACACAAATTATTTATCTATCGATTGAGTCTAAGTTATTGTTTTTTTTTATTTTTTGGTCCGTTAAATATGAACGAAATATTCTTTTAAAACTTCACGGAGTTTCAACAAACAAATAAAATATCGATTCGTGTTATCCAGTGAAACGAAGAGAAAAGCTTTCAATACACAACATCAAAAAGGCTCGTATTCATATAATAACCAATATCAATATTGATAAACTCATGGAATATAATATAATGTTTATACATACAATAATAAACAAATAAAAAAGTTTGTAGTTTTAACAGCTTCAATACTACTTTAAATTAGTGGATGTAGTAAACATATATGTTCTCGCAAATTTTGTATAATAACATTATATACATAACAATTATTTATATAATGAATTGATATTGGATATTTTTACGAATTATATGCAAAATGATCTTCCATATTCGGTGTCGTTCAAATTATTTTAAATGTAAAATCCGAAAATATAATGAGACACGTGTGAGATTTCGTGCGGTCACTTTGGATCCATTTTATTGTCGTGTTTGCTTACACCGTCGAAATGATAATCAACTGCTGATTGCAAATAACAGGACTTTCACAGTATCCCTGAATAAATAAACAGATAATAAATGAAAACAACTTGTTGTGTTTGAGCAAATGTCAATAAATACAATGGACGCCTATCTATTATTATACAATATTAACATATAACACGTGTAGCTGGTCCGATCAAATACAAATTTAAAACAGTCAGCTTAAAGTAAAAGGGTTCCTCGTTTTTTTTTCAAAATCTATTTTTTTTTTTTTTTTTACATAATTTCATTAGCATTTTTAATATACATATTTTAAGCTGAAAACATGATTTACATGTCCATTAATAAAAACAACACTGAAAATTACGAATTGCAAATTTAATATTTTAAAAATGTTCTTCCGTAACAATAATTTAAAATTGACATGATAGAATATTTGCATTTTAAGCCTACAACCTATGTACACCCATTAATACTATTTTAAATTATTAAAATATGTTTTATTTGTACAAAAATATGCAGATTCAATTATTTCGAAGTAAATTTTAAAAAAATTATATAAATACATAATACATTATAAGTTAATGAATAAGAGTAAAATAATAATAATAATTTTCAAGAAAATATTTTTCGGGGACGATGACATGTAGTTTCCATAACTATGGATGTGATGAGGAATATAAAATAGATCAGCATATCAAGTATTATGACAGTTAACATTGAATTTAATAAAGCATAGTAAAAAGGAATCATCTATACTATTATTAAGTAATTTATTGAAAAATTTATCACGTTTTTCTTTTTTATAATGTTTTTAAATCGAAATACGCAAGGACATTTTAATAACGAGAGTGGGGTGGTCTGAAAAAATTACATATAAAACAAATAAAGTGAAGAACATTATTTTGTATTTTTTCGAATTTATTATCAGTTAGTTTACCATATTAAAAAAGTATATTCGAGCTGAAAACGTTTAAATGTAAAAGTATCATCGAAATCCGAGCAGTTACGCTTAATCATATCAAATATAAAAAGTTCTTTCTTTTTTATTTCTAATATATGAGAATTTAATAAAAATGTAGAATCTAAAATTTTTTTTAAATATTTAAAAATAGAGGATCAAAGCAAATTATTACCAGATATACAATAATATTATAATTAATTGGATTATGTTTTTTAGAAAAAGAAATATTTTTGAAATTTAATTAAATTTAAAGACATACTATTTGAAATGCAATAATTTTTTTTATTATTTTAATCAAATTGTAGGAGTCTAGAATCTTCAAAAGATTTTATTTATTGATACTTGTATATGTCATCATATTTATGCTAATAAATAAAATATTAAAATTGCTGATTGGAAAAACTATGTCATGTTAAATATATGTGGAGAAAGGTGATTCCCTTACGGTACTCTTGAAATTATAGGAATAATATTTAAAATTAAATTTATAAATTTAACGAATTGTTCTTTGAGTTAAAAACTAATCAAGCCAGGATAATAAAGGATCGCAAATTCAATTTTTTTTTAAGTTTTTTAATTAATAATTAGTGATCAATCTTATCAAAGGCTCTTTCAAAGTCTGTGTAAATGACATCTGTCTATTAATTATTTTTATATTATATATAATAATAAAAGCAATAAATATTAAATATATTAAAAATTTTTATGTTTTTTATGTTTTTTTATTCCTTTTTATTATTTTTTTGAAACCTGATGATGACTTACGGTAGAAACTAGTTATCTTTAATCTTTTTATATATATATATAATATACTTTAGCCACAATTTCTTTTTATATTTTGATTTTTTATAATATTTTTTAATATTCATTGATATTAACCTCGTAGTATCGGATTATAATCATCTAGTTGTCTGGTAAAGAAAGTACGTGATTCAAAATATAATAATATTATATTATAGGTATACTAGATATACATTTTACATAATAATTTTACAATACATGCCTTAACGGTAATTTGTTATTTAAAATATAATTTATAGTTATAAATATTGTATTTAGAATAATTGTGAATACAGATAAACCACCTTATATATCCTATCACTTCTCAAAAACTTCGGCAATTACGCGTATGGTGAAGTTTCAAGTTTCCTTCCATGTATAAAGTAAAAATGATCCCGTGTGGCTCAAAAACAGATAAGAAGACATAGATAAAATAAAAAAAGTATATAGTCAGGAAAAAGAGAGTAAAGCTCCGGAAAATAAATAAATAAAACTAGGTCAGAATCTTTAATATTACTGTGGGAGTAGTTTGTATCAACTCTGTTTCTTGTGTATTCATCTAAATTTATCGTTTACTACATGAACGTAACAAAATATAGAAAAAAATGCATTAATTATATGCGTTCGATAAAAATGAAAACCTAATCCATACTTAACGTTTATTACAAAATTTTGGGAAACTTATTTTAATTTAAAAAGGTTCACAAAATGTTTGTATTATAATTTTTAATATAAAAAGAATGAATTTAATTTATGATAATTTAAGGAAAAAAACGGTGATAATAAAACTAACTGTAAGAATGAAACACATGGTAATTATAAATTATGTTACTAATATATAATAAATAATATATTATTTATTTATAATTAGTTGGAGTACAATTCTTTTTAAAATAAATAAATAAATAAATCTAATAATAAACTCTTTTTGAGTGAAACTACTTGCTACAACTTTTGAGTGTGACACCTTTTAAGTGTAACTATTTTGAGTGCAAACCTTCATAAATGGAATTATTATTAAGTGCGATTCGTATACCATAGTTTATGTATATTATCTTTGATCCGTAATAGTCGGTGCCCGAAGTTTTTTGAGAAATAATACTGTTAATTAATTAATTTTAAAAATATTCCACTTTCGACAGAAATTGGCTTTTGCCTTCTATAATATATTCCTTTACCTCTAAAGTAATACTGATGAATATCTTAACAAAAAAGACAATGCGAACATTTATCGAACTTACTAATCTCAGATTTTTAAGAACTCGAGATTGTCGGGTTTCGCTTGATTGTAACGGGTTCCATAAAATTTCAAAACTATAATACAAATAATTATACAAATCAATGTAATATTCCAAAAATTGTATAATTATTTAAAATTTTAAATCAACGATTCCAAACAGAAATTTTAAAATAAAAAAATATTTAGAAGTACGAGTAAAAACAATTCGTTAACCATCAAATGTTATGATTTAGTCATAAACCACTATAGGCAATTCAAAAGCCAACTTTTTTTTAAAGAAGAATATTAATAAATATACCTACTACATAAAACTTCTCGAGTCTGGTTTGCACAAAAAAAAGTTTTTACGGAATAAAATGTGAAATATAAATACTCGTATAAAAATAAACAATACACATGTCTCACTTAAAGTCCAATATGTCATGTGTATAATATTTTATTTTTTGTTTTTAAAAACAATTTTTACAATTAAATATCTTCTAAAAACATTAAAGACTGCTAATTATTAGTATTCTTAATTGTAAAATACTAATTAATTTATATAAATACAATACAATACAATACAATACAATACAATAATAGTGTAATATAGTTGATTATTAATTTATATAAATATTATTATAATTTCGTACTACGCACATAATAATATAACTATGAAGATCGGTTATATTACAGTTTTTGCTTTGCGTACATGAACGCATTAATATTGCATACACAGAGCGCCGTTCCACTGAATTGTGATCGCATATTTAAATATAGTTATTATCGCTAAAAAAAAATAAAAAATAAATAATAATAATAATAAAACATTAGTATTAAAAGTGTTTTAAACTCATATTAATCGCCGTGTATCTGAACATAAAAAAATTATATCTGTGCATAATAAAATTAAACCATTTAGTATTCAGTTAATCGTGTTGTACAATTAATCCACATCCTTAGGGTTTTTAATTTAAAACATAAACCCTAATATTATAGTGTAATATTTAATTATATTTTTCGAATATCCTCAGTCAGGCCCGGATAATAAAAAATACATTGAGCTATACGACATTTATTACGGTAGGTACGTATTTATCTTTACCCAAAAATGACGGACGATACAATTGTATCGTATATTATTATTCGCATCGTTGATCGTTTTAAAAATAAAAAAACACATTTATTGGTCCAACCACACTATAGTTTCTTGTGTCGTTATTGCGGAGGTCATTACCAAATGACCGCTCTAAGTCTGGTCGTTATTTACCGCGGATACCTACCCATTACGGAATACAAATATAGATATTGTAATGTTCATTGTGTTCATTCGTAAAACACGTATTATGTTCGCGTTATTTATACGTGAAATACAATGGCCCGTGCCGAGTTCATATCGAAATCGTTCGTGAGATAATGCAAAACGTAAATCGTTTTTATTATTCCTGAAAAAAACCAACAACAACAGCAGCAGCAGCAGCAGCAGCAATTGCAGCAGCAGCAGCAGTAAATAACGGATGTACAAAAAGTTATATATATTTTTTTTTTTTTTTTTTTTTTTTTATCATTCGCGTCGCCTACCCACCACATGGGTAGATTGTTCGTTTTCGAGTAAATCATATGGCCAATTAAAATCAAAACAACAGATAAGAAATTATAAAACTTTTTAGTCGGGCGGATGTCGTTCGTATACGTACCGTATACACAATACACGATAGCGTCGCCGTCGCCCGCGGCAATGAAATTCGGCTAAAGTCGGTATGGAACAAGTTTTACAAAAGTCCACTTTGGCGTATCAATAACCCGTGTGGTCTTGAATCCAATACGTGTACGACGCAAAGTTTCGAGAACTTACCACTAGAAAATATAAACATCTGTTTGCATACTAGTGTACAATATATCAATAGTTTCGATGTACCTAATTAATATAATATACCATAATGTTATTGTTGGTGTTTAGTATAATGATGTGACCCGTGAGCACTGGGTCGGCTTTATATCGTGTGTTTTCGGATTATACATTCGTCTGGGTAATTCGTTACATTATTTCTGTTTTCCGTCGGCATATTATTATTATTATTATTATTATTATTATTATTATTATAGTACTGCGTGGTCGGTAAAATATAATGTTACAGTATTAAACACTGTATAATATTATATCAACGAAACTATTGTTATTTCACGAAAAAACGAAAAAAAAAACGCGTGTAACAAAATTCGTGTATTTTATTCATAACTTAAATCGTCCGACGTGATAATAGATATTGTGGAGAAAAGTTCTACAACTCGACGCTCCCACAAACGTTCAAACGGTCTGATGATGGTAATTATTTATTCAACAACCGGTACGCTGTAAAATGTTTTTAAATACTATTTTAAAATCATTTGTACGTTTTAATACAATTTAAGTACATTAATGTGGAAATTCTGACTACATTCTACATAATGTATAGCGAGTAATAACCTACACTCTTAAATGGGAGTGTCAGAAATGTGTTGCCATTTAAAATTTTGAAACGGCGTTAAATTACCTCATTTAAAAAGTAATAATAATACTGTATAAGATAATTTCCTGAAAAACACATAATACCATATTAACATTTTGGAGATTAAAAAACACGTTCCATTAATAATATTTTCCAGCAAAAAGTTATAAAAAAAAAAAAAAAATTGAATTATACCTATCTAATTAAATTGTTGGATTATTATGCTAAAAAAAATATATATATACATACATGTCGTAGTGAAATTTTAAACATGCAACATCGAGTATAATAAATAATCATAAGACGTGAATGCGAATTTCATTGATATGCATCTAATATATCATAGAATACTTATAACAATATAATAATTATAGAACATTATAATATATACTATAACATAATGTAAAATAAATCTATATTACTAATTATATTTATACTATTTTTATAGAAATAATTTCTAATATGAATAATATTATAATAATAATAATATTAATGAATAATCAAATAATTATTATAAACTAGTGTATTTTATATTTTAGATATTTATCTAATGTTTGAATTTATATACCCTTAAAAACATAAAATATACTCTTAAAAATATATATTTATACATTTAAAATATCAAAAAAATAAAAAATAAAAAAATCCATAAAAATATCATTTATTATATATTATATATTATTATAATTTATTTAGTAGCGTATTTAAGGTAGACAATAGCCCCGGACATCATATTTTTGGAGGCAGCCAACTTTAAAGAGTTTTTTTGGAATAATATTACTACTTGTTTTTGGAATATTCGATATATGATGTTTTTTTCAGTTTCGAAAAAAAATATAATTAAAAAGTAATAACCTTTTTTAAATTTTTCTGTGTACCTATGGCAACGAAATTTTAAATACGCCACTATTAATTCTATTATAAATCTTATATTACGTATTTATAACACAATAAATATAATATATGCTTTGCATTTTTCTATTTTCTCACTAAAATTCAGATCTTAACACCAGTGCAGACGAATAAAATATAACCACGTCAGACAGTAATAAAAATCAAAAATTGTTGTTGTAAAAATATCTGGGACAAAAAAAATGTTTACCAATTTAAATTCAACATAAAAAATATGTATTTTTTTAAAATACAATAATTTCAATCAAGCACTTCGAATAAATTTTCACATGTTATTAAAATAATAATTTATTAATAAAATGTTCAAAATATAAAAAATATGCGAATTAAAATCGACATATTTTTAATAGCAATACATAAGTGAATTGTAAATGAATCTCAATTAGCTATCTTTTGAACTATAACTGAAAAATATGCATAATATGAAAATGTATGCAAATGTCTACAACATCCTAACCCTATATAATTATCAATGTATAAAAATAAACGTCAATTTAGAACCACTAGCTCCCCGCACCGTACAGGAACTAAAATCCAATCTGTAGAGGGTGGAAACGCTTTGCTCCTAAAGTATAGGATAATATAGTAGTATATATATTTAATTTGGAAGCAATGATAAATCATTTCTATCTGTAAAAGGATTTTGAGGGAGACCAAGTGTAAATTACGCCCAATTAGATAATACTGTAAATTATATACTGTTAGTACATGCATATTTTAACAATACAATAAAAGAACAATTTGGGAATAAACATGATTTAATTTAAAACCAAATAACATAAAGTTAAATACTATTATCGATACAAGACAATAATTTCTAACTGTTACAATAAAAATAATGAATGAGATTTCTAACATTTTCACAGACAAAAAACAAACATAACAAACTTATATTTATATCAACAAAATTTATAACATTCAACAACTTGTATAGTTGTATACATTCCTATATGATTTCCCAACGTTTATTTATCTATAATAATAATAGATTAAATCATTTTTGAGCAAATTATCTTTTAAAAGTAATAAAATTAGAGTTACATTTTTAAAATGTAGTAACATTGCATTACCGTTATCCAAATTTGTATGAACTAGCTGAAACTACTCGATTATTAATGTTAAAAAGTATGAGTTACTATTAAAATTACTTTTAAATTTTTTGTTGTTTTTTGATTGGTAATTTGTGAATCATCATGTATAGTCTCATTATCTTGTCCATAACATATTGTATACACAAATTGCTCTATCTAACTAATTATTTATTAAGAGAACGTCGTACATCTAATTTGTAAGGGGTTTTGTATAGGCATTTCTTTTTGTTTTTAAATTTGAAGAAAGATGAAAATCCAACAATTTGAATATATTTAAATATATTTTAAAAGTAATTAAAAAAAAAAAAGCCGGTCAGTAGGTTGTGGAAGCACTTCGCTCGTCGGGTGTCAGTATTGGTGGATGCACTTCGCTACTGGGCAGGGTACTTTTGGTGGATGTATTGAATTTGAAAGCAATGA
>JAIPRL010012737.1:0-11632 GCA_025469235.1 Pemphigus obesinymphae | reverse complement strand
GTGAACGCATTTTAATACCGCTAATATATCTGCATTCTCTTAAATTAAATGTCTAAACTTTTATTAACATAACGTTTTTGGAACCTTCCTATATAATTAATTTAGCACTGCCATACTTTTCGAGTTACTGTGTACTGTGTCTATATATTACGCATCTTAGTCTGTCTTCAACCGTTCTGAGTCAACCCTGTGAGTGTTAACGATTGTTGTTAACTACTATTCGGCAATTATCGTAAATAAGGTCTGTCTGTCGAAAATCCGTACAAACAATAGTTTTCCACTTTACTCCCAAACTTAGCTCAATTACTCCTATCCTTATACAAGGTAACCCAATCAACGTTATACACTATCATTCTATTACAATACTCCGTCACCTATCCAAAATATTCGAAACCTTTGTTCTAAATTCAATTCATTCACCTCTTAACAATCTTCTCGTCGATTCAAGAATGGGTTTCGACCTAGTCGATCAACGACTACAAGTAGTCTTTTTTCTACCACCTATATTTATGATTTCTATCGTATGCAAAGTAATGTGGACATGACATGATATATACAGATTTTACTAAAGCGTTTGACATATTTGATCACACATTATTTATTAATTCACTTGACTCCCTGGTAATCCCCTTCTTTCTTGGTTAAGCTCCTATTTAACTGATTGTGTTCAATTCGTCCTTATTCTTAGTTCTTCGTCGAATGTTTTTATTCTCATCTAGTGCCCTCAAGGTGCAGTCCTATCACCTTTTCTTTTTGCTCTTCTTATAAGTTCTGCTATCTCCATCCTTTTCAAAGCTAAACTTCTCATTTTTATAGAAGATATGAAACTATATCTCCATATAAACTCCCTCTCTAATTGCCTTCTGTTGCAGGCTGATCTGGACTGATTGGTACCTGGTTTTAACCTGGGGTTAAAATCTTGGTCTGTCTCTCATATCCAGAAATGTTCAGTTATGACTTTTTCAAGATTCCATTTCTCCATCACTATTCCTTATTCCAATTTGTATACACACTAGTAACTCCATATGTAACCTTTGGATCATTCTCAGAACTCTATGCCCTTTGCTTCGTATTAAAATTGCCTACTGCAAAGCACATAAACTCCTCAATTTCATTAGCCGTATATCCCAAGATTTTCGTCTCCAAACTCTTCTCAAATCCCTTTATTGTTCACTTTTTTGTCCCAATCATGAGTACAGCTGTATGAACTGGGACCCTAACACATCTGTGGCTAGCATCATAATCAAGCGGGTTCAGAGACAATTCCACCTCATGGTCGCTTTCCAACTCATCATTCCTTGCCTCCCTCATGATTATACAATCATTTATTTCATAATTAATCAATCAAATATTCACAAATCTTATCTAATCAAATAATTCACTTTCTCTACTTTTAGTCATTAATTCTCATGTTCCCTACATTATATTCGATCTTGTGCCCCCTTTCACAATCCTCACTTAACATCAAATTTCCATTTAAATTCGATCATGGTACGTCTTCCTCACTCGGGGAATATCGATCCCAATTTCTCGCTATTTTTTATGATTTTACATATATTATTGTTCTATTTATATAATAATTTTAATTTAATTATTTTGTTTATTGTAACGCATTAAATGACATATCATTATCTATCAAAACTTTATTTGCTAAGAAACAGCAAAAAAATAAAAATAATAAGTAAAATGAAAATATACTTATAATTTTTAATACATAAAATTCAATTGTTAACATCTCATTTAAAGATATTTTATAATATATAATTTATAAAATTAAAACAAAATTTGTACTTTATAAAATATATAGTACATATTATATATCTGTAACTTATTTTTATCGTTTGAAAATATGTTTTTTTTGGCACGTGAACAATTTTCAAAACCTTAATTTTGAAAATAGGGCACTTGACGCAAAAAAGGTTCGCCATCCCTGATATATAAATATATTTTAATTATTATATTTTTCTTTTGTTTTTAATAATATTAAACCATATTAGATAATATAAATAATAATAGATTATTGCGACAAATTATCTTAATATTATGAGACATTACAAAATAGAATATCATCGCAACTCATTCAATATATCCAATAAATAATTAAATAAAAAAAAAAAAATATATATATATATAATAACATTATTACATAATATACCTGAGTGACAAACATATTACTTGAAATAACAAAAATTAAATGTAAGATACAAATCTACGATTTATATACCTATTTAATATAACTAATAGGATTAGAAAAATTTGATATGTTAATATTATATTTACATAATAATATTATACTATTAATAATTGAATTATAAGTACCAAATTTGGTTAAACCATTACACTAAAATACATTATATTTAAAAAATCCAAATATATAATTCCAACCAATTCAAAAGTCTTAAAAACGTACAAGTTACTGCAAACAGACGGATACAGTGTCAATATAAAGTAGGTATCTAAACTTATGTTTAGGATTCTAAAACTGACAATATGCTTAAAAAAATTCCTTTAAATACCAACTATATCTATAGTGTATCAATAAAGCTATCATGAAGCTATTTTAGTTTCAGAGCGTAGTGAGTTAGCTAGTGGTTTTACAATAATGTTTATCTTTTTATCTCTGTCAACAAATATACTAAAAGAAGGAGTGCTCTGATCTTTACAAGCTTACATGGTTTTCTGTAGAAAATTTCATCTAGTTGGTATTTTATACAGGACATTTTTGGATTTTTTAAATATTATTTTAATGCGCATGGAAAAACTACCAAGAACTGATGAGAAAACGGCAAATATACGATTTCGTCAAATCGGGATTTTTCATTTCTTCGTAATATCGTAAGATCATATTTATTTCTACATTTGATGTTTAATTTAATGTTAAACAACATAGGTAGGTACTGAGTATATAACTAATATTAAGAATTATGGATACTACACAGAATCTACGCTCAGAATCGTTTTATTGAATGCAATGATTTATCATTGCTTTCGAATGCAATACATCCACCAAGAGTATACTGTTCAGTAGCGAAGTGCATCCATCCTTACTGACACCCAATGAGCGAAGTGCACCTTTTTTTATAGATGAGTTTAGATTTTTATTTTTCAATATATATGCATAAGAAAGTATTATTTGAAAACGGATAATTCACATGGTGTCAATTGTAGTTAAATTTTCGTGATTTTGAGAAGTACCAAGGTTTTCACTGAATGTGCATTTTACTTTCATATTGACACATATACACTAAACATTTTTAATAAATCATTCGGACTTGGTTACCTCGAAGGTGATGGGGCCTGCAATAAAGGTCGAGTAGGTCAAGAATTTGAGGGATCTAAACAAAAACCAAAAAAAAAAATTAATTAAAACAGTTAAAACATTTTTAAAATGAGTTGACATTATTATGAGAAATACCAAACACTTTAGCTATCAATGATTTTATTTTCAATCCTTTCTGAACTTCGCGATTCATTGCAGCTATTTTTTCGCAAGTTAGCGTTTTCTACACACGTTTTAATGTCGAAATTACGACCAAAAAACATAAAAACACGATCAAAATGTTCAATTAAATAATTTAAACCTCGAGATACTCACGAAAATATTCGAGTTTAATAAGATATTTTTGCATTGTTTGAATAAAAAAATTCTAGAGACCGCGAAAAAAATTCGAGGTATCGACCATTTAGAATTTAAAAAATTCAAATGAATCGCGATCGACTGTACATAATATCGTTAAGGCCCTCTATAATTTATTTTTTACCCGTTATCTTTCAATAAACAAATAAATATTTTTTTCTAATTTTTCTAAATCATAATACACGTAGGTATAAAAAATAACATAATATTTAAATTATTACGCAATAAATAAAAATTAAAAAAAAAAATATAATATTGCATAATCATTAGAAAAAAATAGTTTATCTGCTAAAGATAATAAATGTAAGACAAAAGCGATTTATAAGTTTGTATGGGTCCTGATCAAACACATATGTGTTTCTACTCCGCTGTATGATGATGGTAAAATTTTAAAATCAATTTGCATGAATTGTACAAAATAATCTATATTCTTTCTATTGAAAAAGAATAAAAAAATGATAATCGTCTAAGTAAAGATAAAAGATATATTCATATTTATCTAGTGTAGAGGCGCCGTACAAGGATCGGTCCAACACTACTAGACGATTCAACAAAAAAAGATCATTTCGACAACAAATAACTGCACATCAGTATACCCAGAAATGTGTGGTTCTTTGCTACTGAAATGATATATTGAGATAAATAAGGACCAGAAGGTCGGTATACGACACCGGGAGCTCATATAAACCGGCAATCATACCGAGTAATCATCATAACTAGTTTTCCAAATTATATTAGAAACGAGGATTTACTCAGATCCACAAATTCAAAATCCATTTAAACAACCATTTAGGATCAGAGTAAAAGTCTATTCTTCTGCAACTCTCTCTCACACTTCAAATATATCCGCAAACTAATTCACTCCGAATCAACCCCAAATCACAATAAAATCCATCCTAAACTACGTCTATAAGAATATCATCATACCCACACTATATCAATCACAATCGCACAATCTACTTGAACCCCTCCCAAAACTCAACTTCCATATGTACCATCAAACTATAAGTAACCCAATAAACAAACCCCATCACCATCAAAGGCATAGCACCTGGATGAACCATAGGTCCTAGACGCCCACACAATGCAATGCAACACAATGAGAAATCATCATTCCTTCTACAACATTCAAGACATCAACAACATCCAGTTTGCTTTGAAGTCTTGTTTATAGAAGAGGAAACCATTGCTTAACACCAGATAAAATGAATCGAACGAAGACCAGCCAATACCAGTAGCCTCTGCGGCCCATTGACACGATGACTCCTCAATATCTTCCCGGACTAAACCCGCACGGCGGACAGTTCCATACGGGAAATACTGATCGACGGAGAGACCAGATTCGACGGCAGCGGACCTGAACCATGAACTACCAGATCTCGGTATCTCCCTTGACTCCACCTATTACGCGGACAATTCTTACGGTGAATAACGATCGACGGCAACTCCGGACCAGCACACTGACCCGGTCATTTTCATTCCTTTTCATATTATTTTTAGAGAAATTGTTAATTGTTTTTGTTTTTAGAATTTAAAATTACTTAATAATAATACACAGTAATAGTAGCAGCCAGGGAGGCTGGAAGGCTGCATCCCACCCTGAAATTTCCGGAGAATATAATAATGCTTTCAGTGATTAAGCTCATTAGGGATTCTATTGAAGCCTCCCCTATATAAAAATAATTAACCTCCTAAACAAAAATCCTGGCTACATCGCTAATAATGCATAATAATTTAGAAGGATAATTAAAAATATTAGATTCAGAGCAAAACGAGAAATGTATTAGTTTTACAATGATGTTTATATATATTTATACGTATATATTTTTTTTCTATTATTGTAATTATTTCAGTGAGAATTTTTTTCTTAGAAATATTGTTCAAATTATCTTGTGCTTACCCTATTTCCAAGAGTAGAAGCAGGGTTTGTATAAATATTAACCAAAAAAAAAATATAAATATTAAAATGATATAGTGTCATAATTAGAGCTAGGATTTTATGTATGTCTAAAAATATGTACATAAATATACAGTATAAATATTGCACTACTTGTGAAAAAAATATTTAGATAAAATAGTGCTTATATTTTTAAATATTAATATATTATTAATGTAATTAAATGGGTAGTTCAAAAAAATACAAAACAAATATATTAATAATCAAAAAATAACCTTTCCAGAGTACCATAGAGATCCAGTATACTTTCAGAAACGTATATAAAATATAAATTGAAATATTAGATTGATATTGCAGATATATAAGTTTCTCATAGAATATAAAATTAAAATAAACTTCATTGTAAAACCAATAGATGTATCACTCTGCTCAAAATCTAAAATACAAAATATAACAAGGTGCACAAAATGGAAGATAATAATATGTGAATTAAAATAATTTATGTTTTCGTCCAGATCATTCTCTATTTATACAGAATTGGTCATTTTAATCGAAATCCCTTGAAACATATTTATCGTATTTTTTAGATGCACCAATATGAAAAACATTTTTTGAGTTCCTCTGATAACCTCATACCCAATAACCACGAATTAAGATAGATAATATCTTAATTCGTGCCAACAACACAAAACCTGACCATTATAAAAAAAAAGTAGGAACAAAGCAAACAATCATGTAGCAAATCGCAAATGTATTATAGGTACTTCATAAATATTGAATGACGATTTCTAAGGATTATTTTTAGGTAGGTATATTGTAAAAATTATATTGATGTAAGAAAATAAAATACAATTTTTTTAGTTATCACTTATCAGTAAGATTAATTTTAAATTTTGATGCTAAAATAGTAGGTCAAATTTATAAAAATAACATATAATGAGAACTATAAATCATAGAAATGCAAAAAATCTAATGACGAATTTCCCGTTTTATAATTAAGATTGTATTAAATTTTTTCGTAATTTCAACTTTTTACACATATTATATAGATAACTATATTTTCTTGTATACTTTACGTGTATAGTCGGTTCAACTATTACTAGTGCTATTAGTTCACAACAAACGCTGCATCGAATGTTTTACTGTTAACGAGTTTAAAAAAAAAAACGACAGGAAAGCGTATTTATCCTTTTTTGGGGGCATTAGTGGCTATACACATAAGATAGACATCAGGATTAAATGAGAAATTATAGTCTAAAATTCAACCACAGATGAATTTTCTCCTAATTTAATTGCATTCCATGTAATGAAGCTAAAAATGATGATGGTCTTAATTAGAAATCGGAATAATTCAAATGTACAATTAAATTAAAAATAAATATTTAAATATTCATATAGGTTAGTTCGAATATTTCAAAATATAACTATTTAAAAAAAAAATTATTTAATTAATTACTTATATTATATCCACAGGGATATATATAGTAAATATTTAGTTCTCATAATCTGTCTTCTCCACAGTGAAGTTGCTAAATTCTTATCCAAGTACACTTAATATGAGTTTTAATATTTTAATTATTAGCAAACAGTATATAAAATACTGATATATCTTCCATAAATTCAAATTTCTATATTATTAATTTCATATATATGAATACTTAAATAATTTGATTATTCGAATATAACTACATTATAACTCTATTGATAATGTTAAAAAAAACATTGGTGTAGCACAAAGGTAGAAATCTAAAACAGTTCCAAATCTGGATGTGTTGGCTTTCTCCATATTTTAAAATAACCATACTTTGGAAAAGATCCAGCACTAACAATTGGTTAGTTGGCCTAAATTATCACTAACGTAGCACAAAAAGATTCAATAAAAAAGTTTAAAGTTCTGATGTTGGGAGGGGATGGGACAGCAACAAAAATAAAACCACAAATTAAAAAGAAAAAAACGTTGAAATTGGAATAGCACTAGAAATAAAAAATACGGCACAAACTATCACTAAATACTGGTCCAGACAAGACTAATTTTTCAAGCTAGGAATTTCTGATGCCCTGTTTTGGCTTACTATTCTGGCTTAGGTACAAGCACAGCGATTTACACAATGTTTGGATAGAACAGAAACTATAGTTCCATATTTGGGGTTAATAAAGGAATAGATTTCGCAGAAGAAATATAATAAGACTATAACAGATATTTCAGAATTTGTTTCAAGTTGCACAAGACGGATTTTTAAATTGTGGAGTATAAGAAGGAATGAACATAGAGTGTCAGCACTAATTTTAGAATAATTTCGACGTGAAAATCAAGTTGAATGCAAACGTATTCTGCGAATATCTACAAATATCTTTGATATTCTTCTATGTTTTGTGACGTCAAACATACAAATAATTAATATTTTATTGAGAAACTCTACCAGCATGAGTAAAGTTATGGATCACTTTAGATTTTCTTTCATCTGACATGAGTTACAGGAAGTTCAGTCATTTTTATCGTGTTTCAACATCTTCCATATCTAAAATTATACCAGAAGTATGTGTCGACATTTACAAAGTATTAGAAGAAAACATATAAAAATTTATAAACTTTATATTATTAATTTATGCGAGAAATAATTACAAAATTACGCTTAACGTAAAATTGGAATTTTTAATTTACTAGTTTATATTTTTGAATCAGTTTTTCAGAAAAATTATATGTTGCGAAATGCTTTAATAATATGATTTTTATTATTCTGGACTAAAAAATCTAATTGATCTCATGAAGTTAGTTTTGTTTGTGATCTGAATATCCGGTTGTTAAACTTTAGTCATCTGTTGGGAGCAGTGTTCAGACATATCTATTTAAGTTTATTTTATAAATTAATAAATTATTATTATATATATATTATTATATTTTATTTTTAGTATGCTTATTGTCGACCGTCATATTTAATAATTTAGACATTCGACGGCCAACTATAACAGATAACAATAATATTATATTATTATTATATTGTATACCCGTAAATAATAATATAAACATGCATTTTATATTAAATATAATAATGTTTTAAATACAAACACATAGGTACCTATATATAATTAGGAAATAATTGTAATGAAATAGAAATAAATAATATATCTGTTTTATAAATACATAATAATATTTTTATTATATTATGTGTTTTCTGTCATATTCTACAGAAAATCTGGATGAAACTATTAATTGTTATTATTCTGTGACTGTATGTTACATTCTAATGATCTCTTAAAATATCATGGATCTACCTTATTTCGCTAACCAATATCGCCACGTATTTTTTTAATTATTTTTTCGGAGGTAGTGCCACCGAAAATTTCGGTTGTGATTTACAAGCGGATTTACATATGGACGTAAGGGTTGACTATCTAGAGTCCCACGCATAGTATAAAATGCTTTCAGAATATTATAGATACATTGGATAAAATGGAATTAGCAGCATGTGCTTTGTATAATTGGTTAAGAATAGAAAAAAGAAACACTGATGTAACTACTGTGATATCGACTGGAAGATATTGAAACATTAATCATGGTTCTTGGATAACAGAAACTATGGGGTTAGAAGGCATAATTAATAAGGAAGTAATCATCCTTCAACTTCAGCAGTCCAGAAATGAGAGATATTAAAAAACTATTTTAACAACGAAGGTGTAATGCCTTAGCAAGTAATAATGATACGTTAAATAATACACAGCATCTCATAATAATTATATTTACAATTTAAAGTAATTAAATGTAAATTTAACCTGAGTAATTATTAAATAATGCATGAATTACTAACATTTGTTTTCCTTTTTTCGGCACATTTATTATAAAACCGTGCATTTTCATAAATAAATACATTTTAGGTTTGTATATTTCTTAAGCACCTACTCCGAACCGTTTTGATTGTTGTTATTGAAAACGTTACATCAAAAGACGTAAACGTGAAAAATTACGTCATATATCTAAAAATTGTAAAATGTCGTAATTGTAATTGTAAACATTCTTCATTTATTGTATACCAGTTATTTTGAAGAATGATATTCAATACATTTATGACAAAATGTCGTTGTAAGGTGTCGTATATGCCGGTCTACTAAGTTGGACGCGTACGACAATACAAAATTTATAATATGTACATTTACACAAAAAACGTAAATTCTTCGATATGACTATAATTTCTTTATAAAAACACACCAATTTTATATTTTCTCAATGATTTAATAAAGATCACGCTTGGTTAAGGACCATGTCATGTAGTGGTGAGAAACAGTCCCTAAGAGCCTTGTCGTTTTAACTAGGTCCTTTGGAATTTAAAGTACAGTCGTTCAGGATCACTTCTAATTAACTATTCCCCTGAAACTATAATGTTTTGACAAAGATGAATGATACGTTTTCATTTTTAAATAATCGACATTCCTAAGGATCGTAAGCTACAAGAAACAAATAAAGATAAATATAACTTAAAAATAAAACACGGAAATAATAAAATAATGTATATTAAAAACAATAGTACTTGAAAAATATCTCTCGTCCTCAGATGCCTTCTAGGGTACCGAAGGAGTTAGTTTTTCAAATAGTTTATGATCCGATAGGTTGGAATTCGTCCAAATATTGTGTTTCTATTTCTTTCCATGCCAAATTATTATTTTTGCTTTCCAAATTATCTAAAAATGTACTAGTTATATCTTCTAAAAAAATTTATAAAAATCATATCTTATAAGTATCAGTCTATCCATTAATTACTTCACCCTTGTTGTATTCCTTAAAAAAATTATGCATTCTAGGGCCCCGAAAGAGTGACCAGACCACAATAATATTTTGGTTCTTATTACTCGTAATAATTATAAACCAAAAATTTTAGATGCATTTTAGAATATTACTGTAGTACGATGAAATTTAGGTTTGTTAATATTATTACAATAAAATATACATGTCAGCAAATGTGCCATGCATTATACATACGATAAAATCGAACGTTCATATTATATATATATATATATATAGTTTTCGCTATACTTACTACAGAGGTATACTATATTATATCATGATGAAAGTAGATAAACGGATGAAAACTTGCGATAACGAGCTATAAAAACCGTTAAATAATATTATGACATATGAATATGGCATATTGAAATATAAATATACAATAACACAAATTTTCCGTATAATAAAAAAAATTATAGAATTGAATAATGCTATGAAAAAATTAAAAAAAGGAAATAACTCTTCGGGAAGCTGCGGTACTTCTAATAGCTGGTTTCAAGGATTCAAAATATGCAACCACTAAGTATGACAGTAAAAAATGTGCTCAAAATGCAGCGACAATGTTATACAATTTTAAAACGTCATAGTTATTGTGATAATTGTACAAACAAATCATTTACATGCATTTTTTTATTATTGTTTATTTATCCATCTATATTTATTATTTGTATTTATATTTATTATATGTGTATTAACAAATAACAATTATTTTGTTTTTTTAATTACGAAAGCAGTTTTAGGTAGATATTTAAATACGAACAATATGATGTAAAAAAATAAAAATAAAAATCAGTGTGTCTCAAAGATTTATTATCATTGATCACCAATCTTGAGTAAATGACGTAAATAAACGACAAAGATGTACATTAAAGTTTAAAACGAAATTTTTACAACATATACATAAATACTCGAATCATTTTAGTAAATTATGTCATTGACCGAGGAAGGACGTCATTTACGATTTATAATAATAGTTGTAGTAAAAAATATACTCAAATTTGTATTTTCCTCACTCAAAGTGCACTACAAAAAAAAGTAAATTAGCCAACATATAAAAAAGATCGTCAAAAATATATCTTAGCTGTGGCCGGTTGTGTTGATATGTGTCGGATTGATATGTGTTTGGGTACATAATAAATTTGCACTAGGGTTAAAGTATTATTATCATTACACTGATTATTAGTAATGTATTATATACAATTTAACATCTACATTTTATACCTAATGAAAAGCACTTTTTACGTTTAATTGTTTTTGGTTTAACACATAGTATGTTCATTAAAATATTTTGTTAGGTAAAATTCTACATTTAACAATATAT
>JAIPRL010012736.1:0-11633 GCA_025469235.1 Pemphigus obesinymphae | reverse complement strand
AAAAATAGTTTCGATAGTAGTCGATAGTTTCGATAGTCCGATAGTTTTTAAAAACAATCGAATAAATAGATACTTCAAAACTATCGAGTTGTTCGATAGTTTTCACTCGATAGTGCCCATCACTAGTGTGAACCCGGCTTTATACATCATACAGGTACCTTTCTTTTAGACGGGACGGAATCGGTATAAAAAATAAGAAAAGGTCGTCGGCATGGAACTCGTATCTAATGCTACCTATACCTAATGATTTCAATGTTAAATAATCTAGACATTCCGACGGCCAATTATAACAAAAACAATAATAATATTATATTGTATTATATCCGTAAATAACACAATATAATAAACCTGCATTTCGTATTAAATATAATAATAATATTAGAAAAACGGAAGAGCAAGCCGGTTTCACTCTTCCATGTAGGAAAACAATAACATAGGTAGAAGATACCTAAATACACCTATATATATATATATATATTATCGTTAAATAATAATTGTAATGAAATGAAATCATGTACCTATTTTATATACATAGGTATTATTATTATTATTATTATTTTATTATGTGTTTTCTGTCAAATTGTACGGGAAATCTAGGCAATACGATTAATTTTCATTATTATTTGGGTACCTATACCTAACTACCTGGTATAGGTATATTAATTTTATAACCATTTTCCTCCAAACGTTTTTTCGCCAATATATTACATTTTATAGAAATACACTTCAAACGTATTTAATTCGCAATAATATTTACTCGGTGAGGTATTTCACTTGTATAGCGAATTAAAGAATATATTATAGATTTCAACTGTGCGGGTAACCCGACTTCATATAGGTGAATCCTAATGAATATATTTTTTTTCACCTATCTATGGTCAGCAGAGGAAAATGGAATATACTTTTTTTCCAGTAAAAAGGACAGTGGAGAAAAATGAATCCTGTATTTGTGAGGTTAATGGCTACGGTAATTCCATTGTGATGTATTATAATTATATGTTGTTCATAAATTTAATAAGAGTCTTTGAAAACTATTTAAATATTTTCATTTCTTTAATTTTTACATACAAAAAAAAAATATATATATCTTCATATGTATAATTCTACTGTACGTGTGTATGTCACTGAATTCCTCCTAAACGGCTAAACCGATTTGAATGAATTTTTTTGTGTGTGCTTGAGTGGGTCCCTGGATGGTATAGATTCACAATTGGACCGAATAAGTGGGTAAGTGCAATCGGGATCTAGAAAATTTTATTTAAAAAAAAAAAAAAAAAAAAAAAACGAACTTTTTTAATATTGCAATTCGTCGCCATGATTACCAATATCGATATTTACAATTTTATAATTGTATTATTTGTTTATTATTTGAGTGTTTCATTATTTTGACATATAAATGGCGCTACAGTCGGTATCTAGGTAATTAGGATTTCGTTTATTTTTCGACATCATTTTTTAATTTGAGTGTTTTTTTTTTTGTACGGTGTATATTCACATATAATGCCACGTCTTCATGGACGAGAAGGAAATATTGGTCGACAAACGCGGAATTCACAATTAGTCCATAACCGTCCGTTAAATAGATCGGAAGAAGATCAATTGACGGACAATAAAAATTTAAAAAAACAGGCTGCAATCACACGTGGTAATGAAAGTCAAGAGCAACGCAACGAACGCCGTCGAACTATTGCATTGAGACAAAGACTGGCCTGTCAACGAGTCACCGACACATTCAGAACACGTGAACAACAGCGTTTGCAAGTGTATCGCGCATTGACACGTACATCACTTCTTCGCCTTGCGTTTGAATATGAGTTGGACATCGACTATTCGTCACATACACAAATTGTAATCAGTGATATGAACAAACAATGCCAACACTGTCATACACTCAAATACAAAGGGGAATCGGCCGGTTTCTGCTGCGCGTCTGGAAAAGTTTTATTGCCTCTATTGAATTCACCGCCAGAACCTTTGAAAGCACTATTGGCTGGAGCTACATCTCAATCTAAATTGTTTTTGCATAAAATTCACAAATTTAATTCATGCTTTCAAATGACATCATTTGGAGCACCAAAAATCGTTCAGAATGAGAATGGTCGGAATTTTCAATCAACGTTCAAGATTCAGGGACATTTCATTTCATTCATTCATTCACATTTCATCATCAAATTGGTTCTTTAATGCCGATGCCTGATAGCGATTATAAATTTCTGCAAATCTACTTCATGGGTAATGAGGAGAAGCAAATAAACGCACGCTGCCTGTACAACCATATCGAGCAGATGGAGGAGCGAGAAATTGTGGGTATTTTAGAACCGTTTTTACACAATAACAACCAGTTGGTCCAGTTGTTCAATACCGTTACTAACAGACTGCAAAATGACACAACTATACGATCGTCATCAAAGCAGATAAAGTACCATCTGGGCAGCACGCGGGCCAATATAAAGCACCGACAATTAATGAAGTTGCAGTTGTTATATGTGTTATGTATATTAACGTTTAATACTATATAGTCTAGTCTAACTAGTCTTTATAAATGTTTTGGAAACCTATCGAAATTCAATTATAGGTATAATAAATATAATATAATATAAATATTCAGTTCCTCACTCTGTAACTACAAGTTTCAATTACAATAAAATACCTACAAATTATATAAATATATATATATATATATATATACTAGCGGACCCGGCAGACGTTGTCCTGCATGATATTTCAAGCGATTAGGATATTAAACAAAGTATGAAATTAAAGAAAAAATAATATAATAATATCATTATTTTTTATTTTGAAATGACCTCATTTTTTCTAAAAACAAATCGTTATAATCAATAATGTTTGTTTAATTTTATCTTAATGCGAGTTCATGAACAAAATTTTTAGTAAATTCCTGAGGAGTATATATGAATAAACTTGACGGTTTTCCAACGCGAGAACACGCCACATATAATTCTTATTTTCTAGATCCAACCCACAAATCAACATTGTTTGACCTTGTGACTTATTAATAGTCATGGCAAATGCTAAGCGAATTGGAAATTGCAGACGTCTGAATGGAATAGGTGAGTCTGAAGGGATCATTGGGATTCGTGGCAGGAGAACAATTTCACCTTCAAATTTGCCGTTGAAAATTGTAGCTTCAAGAACATTGCCCATAATTTTTTTTATGAGTAATCTTGTACCGTTGCAAAGCTTAGGTGCATTTAAACTCCGAAGCAAAATGATAGGTGAGCCAATTTTTAATTTAATAAAGTTATGTAGTAGCATTCCAGGTAAATCCAACGAATTCAAAAATTCTACAGGATAGTTGACTGCTTCGTCCGGATCGGTAACAGTGTATAGATTTGAACAATATCTCATTGCCGGGCAATGACTGTTGAATTTTTAAGTTAATATTGTCAACGTCGATATTTTTTGCAGCTAAAATAGCTCGTTCACGAAGACACGCATGATTAATATAATTAGCTTGTATATCTGGAAATATGCTTTCAATCAAAGCATCTTTCGTATTTACCATGTTGCAGAAATTGTCAGGCAATTTGATGCATTGTGTGTCTCCATGCAATGGGATAAAAAAAATGTTCGTTAATTAATGTCGTTGTTATTTAATAAATGATAAAAACGTACCAGATTCTTTTTAACTGATCTTTTATATAAAGTTTCATTTTATTCATTTACTATACCTATTTTTCTTTTAAAAATGTAATATTGAAATTCAATATATTATTATCATCGGAATCATCACATAGATCAGAGTTTTGATTATCGATATTATAGTTTTCTTTTGATATTTTTACAGTACCTAGGTATATTAATTCCCAGTTTTACTTTTGAGTTATATCTGTTTAATTTAATAATTGTATATATATTTTTTGATGAGAGAGTATAGTTTAATTGCATTGATATACTATCTCAGAATTTGGATGAAGGCAGTTTTATTAATACTCCTATCTATCGGATTTATTAAACTTATTCTATTGGAAACTAAAGTATCAAGTAAATAATCTTTGTCAACATTTATTTTACGAGGCATATTTTCTTTGGAAATTTGTTAAAACGGTCAATTGATAAAACCTAAAATGGAATACGCATTATGTAATTATTAAATTGGTAGATAAGTATTTTATGACTACTTTGAAAAAAACAATAAAATTGTTTTAGATTCTGAGCGGAGCAAAGGATTTAGTGGTTTTACAATGATATTTATTTATTTATTTTTATTCTGTAAATAACTTTTCGACCAGAAAGACTGCTTTGATTTTTACAAATGGGATCTTTTCTGAAATAAAATTTAATCGAAATGGTAATTTAAAGAGGTTGTTTTTCGATTTTCTCAATAGTTTTTTAACGCCGCGCGAAAAACTACCGAAAATGACAAAAAACTGGTAAAAATACCATTTGTCAAAATCTCGAATAGTTATTTATCCGCAATTTCAAAAGTAATGATACTAGAGTCTTAAAATTTTATAATATATCTTAGTACCACACAATACCAAAACAATTTTCTAACTTTTAATTTTAATTTTATGCTTTTTATAGTTTTTTTTAGATTTTTAAGTATTTAATTTATAAAAGGATCAAATTTTTGTATAAAGGTTAAAATTGTAATACAATGTTAGTCGTACATTAGTTTAATTAAATAAAAAAAAAAAACGCAGTTCCTCTGTTTAAGTAAGTTAGTGGTGATGGAAGTTAGTCAATCGTCCCCTTTGGTCCTCGGACAGGATAATATATTATTATTATTATTATTTTAGATTCTAATGTAAAATTCACAGTTATTTTTTTATATTATATTATATTATATTATTATTTATTTTATATTATATTCTACATCACAGGTCTCGTCAATCGACACCCAAATTGTATTTTGCCTTATTTTCATTTTATCCATAGTAGTATTAAAAATATCATCAAAATAACCATTCCGTAATGTCGCTTCCGTAGGAATATTTTTAGCAATTTCTCTAAAAATACTCGAAATGTATTGTTAGAAGGCTTGTTTAACGGAATCTTAGCAGATAACATTGCTTGACATAAATCCCTGTTGAAATCGGATTTTACTTAACTTTGATTGGTTAGTAGTTGCTGTTATTTTCTCTGTTCTTAATCATTCTGACGTTTGACACTCTTTTGATGTTTATCGGTTTTCAAATGTTAGGATATATTATACATTTTTTTCAAAATTATTTTTTATTTCACAGATTTTACGATATAAAACATGTCCGTCTGTGGAAAAATGTCAGATCCAAATTAGGAACGTATCTTTTTAGAGTAGCACAAGTGGATGATTTTGATTTTCCCATTCTAAATTAATTTAAATACTCGGATACAAACGATGACGAAGAAAACACAGAAGCAAAAACAAAACTATGATTGTCGAAGTATTCGGATACATACGACGACGAAAGAAATACGGCAATGAAAGCAACATGACCAACGTGAACGAGAATCGACTACTAAACTTTGAAATCAAAACATTATTTGTGTTTATTATGCCTGTAAACCACAACAATCAAATAATATTATTTACCGAGAAATTAGTGATAAACTGATTAATATGAACTCAATCACTTTCCCCGAAATCCAGTTCTATTTTGAGCATCGGAATATTTTTGTTAACAACGATGCCACGGACCGCGACGGACTACGTGACAACGTAGATGAGATAAGAATTATTTTTAATTTTAATTTTATCAAAAACAACTTAAAAACTATAAAAAAGTAGAAAAAATAAAAAAAAATCACTTTCAAATTTCATAATTGAACGTGTTGTAACATGACCTACACTTCCTAGCAATCTGCTACATTTTAAGTCAACCCATAAAAATAAGCAAATGCTTTAAGTCCCGATCCCTGATAATAACTAAATTATATTTTATATACAAATCTAACAATTTTTATACACATTTCTTGAATAATTCTCAGTGATCTAGGAAGGGGAGAAATGGCGCACTTACTCCGGGCATCATTATTTGTGCCCAAAATATAAAAATATTTTTGTTATAAATTTGAACCAGATTTTGTAATAACTAATATTTTAATAATAAATATGCGTATTGACGTATAAATTATGATTATGATATTATCGGAAACAATAATATCTAAGTATCATAAATACTTGTACAAATAGTATTCTTATAGTCACTGCAGATATGAACAATGGGTTGTGGAGTGCTCATTTTTCGTGCCTACGACTAAAATGAGTGTATCTATGAATTGAAAGGTCAAAATATCTTATATCTACTGTTTTTAAATTATTTATTGTTTTTGATAATTTTATTTTGAATTAATAATAGTTTGGGGAAATGTTCATTCTTTGCAAGCCCAAGAGTTCCTACCTACTTATCTACCTACCCCATATTATTTTTTCCATTGCACTGTTTATTAAATAACATGCATTGAAGTATACACGTATTTATAGTCCATTAAGAAGATTAGATCACGCCAATTGTAGTCGAAAACACCACATGTACGATAGTTTTGTGTGATTTTTATCGAAGGTATTATATTAATATTAGGTATATATTTTAAATGGACTATATGTTTTAGCTATATAATTTTTATTAGCTAATATTGTTAAGATTATTTTATGAAATAAAAAATGAAAATTCAAATTGAAATTGTAATAATTTCAAATTCTTTGAGTTATCACAATTTTAAATTTGTTTATTTTAAAATAGGTATTGTTTTATATAATATATTTTGCTACAAAATATTAATCTTCTCTCATGGTTTAATATATATCGTGCCGTACAACATGCAGGTTCCTTTGATTTGATACCAGGTCAATTAATTGGTAAATTCTTAAAATTTGTGGAGTTTAATTAACACATTTTTATTTATATATTTTTCGAGGTAATAGGTAAGTCGTAGGAAAACTTTCGATTTTTTTGTCCAATTACAAAAAAAATGCATGAACTTTTTTTTTTCTTAAGGGGCGCAAATTTTATATCCTGTGCACCATAGTACGAGCCTCCGCTGATTTAAATAGGTACCAATTAAATACTTTTACTCAAATACTCTACAACTCTGCAGCCTACATATTATTATTGTGTATAGATACAATATATACGACCAACTGTTGAGACCGGTTTACCTGTGGCGTGACATGCCGTTGGAAATATGAAAAACTGCACATTCGGTCGGAAACCGGTGGCCACTGCGTTTGATCGGTAGAGCCGCTTGAAGTGAAGTGTGCGAAAATTTTGTAAGGATATCCGAGGATGTTGACGAAATTCGCAAATTACGCTTCCGGCGTGTACTAGGAACGTATGTTCGGGTTATCGTTGTATTGCCCCGCCACCTGTATACGGCCAACGGTACGCGCATGCGTGCGAACGAACGGGCCAATTATACACCGAATATATTGAGGAACGTAGTTCAGCTACGACCCTGGTACTCGGTCCATCTTGATCGGCCATTTTATTTGTAGATTATTGTTCATAATAGCGGCGATGATGATGACTTCGAGACGATGACTGCGGCTGGACTAGAGATAAGCACAATCCAATGATTTATACAATCGATTGTTATTCGATAGTTCAGTTCATTAAATCAACTGAATACTAGCTCTTTACATTTATACGATATATGGTACGTAAAACTGTTATTGCTTGTTTAAATATTAAATAATATTTATACCTACCTAGTTCCTAAAACATAGGTATTAAGTATCAATTAAATTTCAGTAGTGTTGAATGGAATAGGTTATATCAGAATAAGACATATAAATTATAAATAAAAATACATATAATATAAAAAATGTGTAGGTATGTTATATAAAACGTACAGTGGCAACGGGTTATGTATCTCGACTGAAGGCGCTATTTCATTGCTGCCGTGTTCGCGTATTTCGAGTCGAGCGTATGAAACGACGTTCCCTGATTGGTCAACCCATGTTATTAACCAATTGATATCACAGATTACCGAATAGTTGAAATATTTCTACTCGATCGACGGATGGTTACACTGGATACAGCGTTTACTGGGTTCCCATACCAGATTCTGTGATATATTGTATTATGATAATAATTTTAAATTTATCAGTTAGTGTTAATTTATTAATTATTTTGTAAATTGTTAAATATTTTTTAAATTTATGTAATTTACTAATTGTTCATAATGTCGTAATATGTAAAGGTATGTATTTTATATTAATTATATCATTATATTTATGTTGTGTCTAGAGACCTGGACACTGGGTATATAATGTGTACCTACCTGGTCACTATACGTGGTACTTAATCCAATAAATACGTAAGTAGTGCGTTTAATTGTGATCAGTGACCACACAGCCACACAATTAAAGCATTAATACAATTATTATACTTGTAAAGTATCTATTATCTATATATATAAAGGAAAGTGTACTTTAATAATAATCAACGCAGAGCAGATAAATCACAAGGTCAAACCTTGAAATTTGTAGGAATTGATGTAAAAGAAGATTGTTTTTCACATGGAATATTTTATGTAGCATGCTCCAGAGTCAGTACGTCCAGAAGTTTAGTTATTTTGGCACCAAAAAGGAATATATCAAATGTAGTTTGTAGAGAAATTTTATAATAAAATGTTGTCGTAAATTATTATTTTTTATTATGTACTTATTAAAGTTAATCTTGGCTTTAGCAAGGTCGGGTGAACTAACGGGACAAGATCTGTCTTGGTCTGCGGCCGTCCAGTTAATGTCGGGCCATACACATTTTTATACTTAAACCCGGAAATGACGGGTAATTCAGCTAGTACTATTATAAGTGTCTATCAATTTTTATCGAGTATAGTAGAAAATGTTCATATCTACAAAAACGGTTGGATCGTTCAAATAGACTAGATATTATATAGATGATACCTACCTACCGGATATTACGGATAGTGTCTGAGTATGCATTATATACCCAGTGTAGTAATGTCATTATGTTATTGATATATATATATACATCTCTGCTATATACTGTGCATATTGTTGTTAAGAGTCCACTAGTTCAGTGTCTGGGTATCTAGGCACAGTGTTTATTCATTTATTCATATACCTATTATAATAGTTATCTGTTAAAAGTTTGGGAAATATTTTTGAAAAGTCCGAATTATATAATTTTTCATTATTATTTTTTAAAATAAATTATACCCAGAAAAATAACACTAAAAAATATTTAATAGATGTAGATTAGTATTTTAACTGGATATTTTAGGTATTAATTATTAACTATATTGTGTACTATAGAGTATACATCAGTGATAGTTTAAATATATAATTCGGTCTATTTGACTAGGATCCTAATCTAATATAGGTATACTCTATTCTGTTAATGAACCTATACTTATATTATATATACCTATATTTCTTCATTTTTAAGTTAAAAATAAAATAAAATATGTGAACACTATTTTTATTAATATAATAACAATAACAATATTTTAATTATTCAATAAATATAATTTTAAGTCCAACAGTGTGCTAAATGCAAAATATTTATCCCGGTAAAAAATGTTGCATCACATATTTGTTCAGGTACCTATTTTATATACATATTGTGCAGTATTAATACTTTACATATTAAATAATTAATGTTTTGATTTTTGAATTTGAACAGATCAAGGTAAACCACTTCAGCCCATACAACAAAGCGTAGAAAAAAAGTCCATTGAAAGTAAATGAATACATTTGTGAACTTGTATGTAAACTGAATAATTTTAACATTTAATATTTTTTAAGTTTCAGAAAGTGATGAAACAATGGAACTCAGTCTAATTCATTATGTGGAAATTAAAAGGCCATTATGGGACCACAAAACTTTGAAACCAGTTGAGCGGTCAGAAGCCGTGAGAAACAAATTATGGAGGGAAATTTGTGAAGAGCTAAGAAGTGAGAGCATAATTATAAAAAATTTAAGAATTAAAGTTCAATAAGCTAAATTGGTATACTACTAATATATTTATTATTACATAATTATATGTTGTATAAATATCAGGGTTGTAATGTATAATACGATATGGTTTTACGTTTTATGGACTGTTCCTTTACTCTTTGTATATTGTATCAAGGTAATACAAAATTTAATTTCCTAAATTTTCATTGCTTGTGCTTACAATATACTTACTTAATAGCCTATAATAAAGATTTGAGCATTCTCTTATTTTATTTTATTTTTTATAAATTTTATTTTAATTTCTGATGATAACAATCATTTTATTTTATATTTATTTAGTAATTATTCAACTGATAAATACATTAAGTAAGAAAATTAAATAAAAATTGATTAAAAAAAAATAAAAATTTGAATATTGAGTTATACGTTTTATTCTATACATTTTATATGAGTAACATATATAACGTTTTATACGCGTATACTAACAACCCTGATAAATATTATTAATTATAAGTGCAAATATTTGAGAGATGAATATACACGTCGCCAAAAGGGGTGTAAAAGTGGATCTGGAGGGACCAATCCATGGTTTTTTATGCGACATCTTGCCTTTTTAGATGACATGATTATATTATATGATCCGTAAGTTAATTTACATATTTGTTTAAGTCCTATTTTCATTAAGATTTTTTTATTAAATTTATTATAGTACTGTATCCAATTTACCTGGACCTTCTACCATACCAAAAAGTGATTGTGATAAAATAAACGTTGAACACAAAGAATGCAAGTTCTTAACCTCAAATTATATCTTAAATTATAGACAATTTTAAATTTGTAATTGAAAACATGTTTTCAGGAAAATCAGATAATAATAAAGAGGATACTATGAGTGCATTGATTAATGAACTAATAATGACTAGTCCAAAAATTCCTCCTCCTGAAGAAAAAATGACTGCTGACGAAAAGTTTGACAGCTATTTAATTATTTTAATGGCAGATTTCCCATTGGCAAAAAAAAGGAACTGCAGGGTCAATTTATATCCAGTGTATTGAGTCAATTTGATACTCAATAACATTTATATATTTTAATTAATTTTTGTATATAACCATTACTTATCTCAACTAAGGATTTTTAAAAGAAAAGAAAAGACTTATTATTTATTTTTATGTGATTATTACAATTGAAACAAAAAGTTACTATTATTATATTATTATTTATGATTTTATTTTATTATTTATGTTATTATTTTATTATGTTACTATATTTTATACTTTATTTATCAAAAAGTTACTATTAATAATTACAAAGTATTATTTAAAAAATTATAAAACAGTGATTAACAGTTTCTACATATATATTTATTATGACTTTAATAATATCGATTATCTTGAAATAATACAGCACCTGGACCACAAAAATATTTTATTAGCTTTAAACGTGTCTCTTTTGCTTGGGCACTATAAAAATTAGATCTTAATTGATTTATAAGTGCTAATCCTTCTGTGGTATGTCTATGCCTCCACTGTCCTTCAATAAAACATTCATTTTCATATCTGTTAGTGTTTGTGTACAATTGATCTAAACCTACAATTTTATATAATAAATTAATAACATGTTAATGTACAAAATATATTTTGGTGTTGAGTTACTTGTAGAATTATTTATAAATATAAATAAATACCCAGTTTCTACAAAAAGAATTTGTTTTTATTTAACAAATACGTATTTCGAAAACAATGTTCTCATCTTCAGTG
>JAIPRL010012735.1:0-11633 GCA_025469235.1 Pemphigus obesinymphae | reverse complement strand
CATGAAATGAAGAAAAAATGTATTGTTGCGTAACTTTAAGTCCATTTCGGCACCTGATAACTTTGTCTAATTCTATTGAAAATTGGTATACATCAATATTTTATATATTGACAGATTTTTAGAGGGTTAGACTGAAAAAAAACGGTGTTTAATTTTTTACCTCTATAGCTAAGGAACGCCCTAGTGGTCATGTCTTGCTTTGAGTTGACAATTAATAAACTATAGTCCTCTACGAGATCCACTAGAAGCCGACCCCTGGAGTTGGTGTCCGAAGAGAACCACATCGGGTGATGCGCGTTTGTGTCCACACCGACTATTGTCGAGCCACCTAAGTCTAAAAGGGCCGACAGTCTCTCAACGTACCTGGTAATCGTGTCGGCGTATTTGAAATACGCCGAGACGACTATGGCGGCACCATCTCCGGTTCCGAGCTTGATGCACGTCATGTTTTCGCTGTTTAAGGACGAAAGTCTGATCACCTGGAGCTGATCATTGAGTACCACTATCGCGGCCCCAGGCATCTTCCCGTGAGAAACACTGGGTACCCAAATTTTCAACAAAAAATTATTCTTATGGTGTTGATGTGGATTCGCGGGTAGGTACACAGAAAATTCGACTTACCTATTGTGTTGAGCTTTATGTCTCTAAACCAAATGTTATCGTTTAAAACACTTTCAATGTATAGTAGACTATATAAGCTTTCCATGGATACCATTTTTAAATACTGTGGTACGAGTAGTTTTTTTTAATAATTTTTTTGTCCGAAAAAATGTATTATTCCTCGATTTGTGTGCAAATTTCGGTTTTAATATATACATACCGACGTACCTAGTTTCAGTAATTAGACCACCAATCCTACAATTTAGAATTTTTTTTTTTGGAATTGACATATCGTAGAGGAGAACATTACCAATAGAACGATAAAAAATTCAAAACATTTCGACTAAATTTCAATTTTTAATGGTGATTTTTCCCTAACTAACGAATTATGCGTATTGCATTTTCATATGCCTTAATTTTATTTCTAATATATTGTCTTCTCCTTTTCGGAACGACCTTAATTTGCATAAACTTGCCGTTCTGAAATTGACTTTCATACTTGAAAATTTGAGTTCTAGGGTACCTATATGTACCTTTCCCGGAAACGTAACTACAACAATATCTTCATCGATACTGTCTACGATCTCGGGTAGGTAAGGTTCTCCAAGGGATATTGCCAGCACCAGATATCCAACTGTTGGTTCCTAGTAAATAAAAATAAAAATGTATCATTATTGATTTTATAACACATTTTATGTACCCATTGTCTCCAATGTTTTCATCAACTTTATCATCCTGGTTGCTGGGTGGGTCATTCGTACCAGGCATTGGTTGTTATATAAAATAATATTATTTTTATAGTTTAAACTAATAATCAGAACATGCTTTCAATATTGACTCAAAATTGTAAAAAAAAATATATATATACATACATTCACTGGTGCGTTGTCTTCAGCATGATGATGCTGTTGGTTGCTGGGCGGGTCATCCGTACCAGGCATTGGTTGCTATATAAAATAATATTATTTTTATAGTTTAGAGTAATCATCATAACATGCTTTCAAAATTAACCCAAAATTGTAAAAAAAATATATATACATACATTCACTGGAACGCGAAGATTTCGTCGACGTGGTAACGCAGTCGAGCACAGTGTCGCTGGATTAGCATACACTTCCATGACAAGGTCTATGGCACCTAACGTCGCCACACTAGGGGTGAATATAGGCCCACCTACCTTTAATTTCCATCCATCCCGTTTTATACAGTATTGATGGAAATCTGTATCCACGAATTTTGACTTCTTATCGTTAATTCTACCGGTTTGAAATATAACCTACATTATACATAATCATTTTTATATGTATTATGGTTATTATGTTTTTAATATATGATAAATATGGTATATTTATCTAACCAAAACACTTAGTACTTTACCAATTGGATCTTCATCGGCGAAAAGAAAATTTTCAAGATGAAAATAATTAAAACAAAACTAAGGTCAACAACTGCAGACAAAAGAATAGAAAGTATAAGATATCAGCTTGTGAAGGAGATACATATATCAATTTTGATAAGATTATTGATCATTATGCCATGAAGTCAACAGTATACAAACAATATGTTTTACCATAAAAATATTCAATATTTTGATTTTGTACTTGATATTTTATGTTAATAAGTAATCTGTTATATCTATGTGATTTGTTATGTTATTATGTGATACATCTTTAATATACGCTTTAAAATTTACAATAATATTACACCATAAATTACTAATTTTTTTTTAAGTTTAATTATACAAAGATTTTTTTTCTTTTTTTATATATATTAATTAACAACCTGGGTAACAAAGGCCTTAGATCTGATTTTTTTTTCTGCAATACGCACTATAATACCTTTATGTATTTGAAATACGTTATGCTAATTATCGTTATAATCACGTATATATTTTATTTATTTATGATGCAGTTTCCACATTGCCAATTATTATTTATTATATTTGATAATATTATATTTCACACCTTAATCACTGTTCTCATAACGGGAAAAACTTTTCGCCGGGTAGTATAATAAATACACGTACATCATTATATAAAAAACCTAATATAATAAAATAAAATTAAGCCGGTAATAAAGTAATAGTAAGTATTAATAAGTAATAAAAGTTACTGTTTACATTATTGGTAAGTAATTTATAAATTAAAGTTATTTTGTTCGTAGAGAAGAATGCCGTATCTCAGGTAAATGTGATATTTTAAGTTGCAATGTACTATAAAATATTATTTTTAACATATTCTATTATTCTAAAATAACTTTAATTGAATACTCGGCTTTATTCGAGTACTCGACTTTAATTGAGAATTCGACTTTACTCCAGAAATAAAACTGTATTCATATAAATTTCTATTATATTTATTGACGACTGGCGTTTATTTGAAAATAAAATTTCGAAAACGAAACTATATTTAAACCTTATAAATTATATTAGGCCCCAAAAAATTGTTTACAAAAATAGATTGGTTTTTTTTAACGATTAGGGATTTTTTTGTACCCTCAATCGCCCACTCACAATAGTCACTGCTTATATAGACCAGCAGTACTAGCAGGTACTCTATACAATACACTATTATAATTTACTGTTTTTATTTTTACGTGAAAATTGGTATTTTTTAGTACAAACAAAATTAGTGTACTTCTATTCAGTAGACAATTTTTGAAACTCAAACATTCTCGAGTACTCGACATTTGAACCCAACTCGATTCGAAAACATGAATACTTGACTCGACACGTTTACGAAAAACAATACTCATCTGACCCTAATATATACAGAGTGTTCAAAAATATGGACAATTGCATTTTTCTCACCTCTTAATTAATATTTTTGAATTCAGATTTTTGCATATTAGACACTATAATACGCAATACGCAATACGCGTATTTGAATCACCTTATTTGAATTAACTTTTTAAAAATTTGTCCAACATAATGTATGAGATTCAGGTTTTAACTTTCAATTTTTAAATAACCACCATTTATATATATATATATTCTTGTAGCAATATAAGAAATAATAATTGCGTTTAAAAATTCAATTTATATTAAATACTTTTCAAAATATCTCTATTTTACTGAAAAAAGGATAGAATTAAAATTAGGAATTGAAGCTATGTTTGAAGCTAATTTTACAAAATATCCATTGGTTTTTGGCAAAACATATTCACTCAATGGAGCAATATGATATTTTTTATGACACCAATTACAACAGTTCACACCAGGTGTCATGTCACCATCAGTAATACAAACGGTAATGACATAGGTACATTATAATATGATAAGCTGTTACACTATCGTCTATTATTTTTCATTAGTATACAATTATGGATGTACATATTATGTACGTTCCGCCAGCAATTTTTAATAGAAGAATTCGGTTTTTTCCAAACATCTTTGTGAACTACTTAACTCCTGAAGCTATACTTTTATTGCTCAGAAAAAATTGCTAACGTTCAATTTATATGTATATTGCCTATTCGTCATATTCTGTCATGACTTATGATAATAATGTTAAATTTGTTATTTTATCTATGGTTATATAGTGCAAGAACATTTTACGTCCTGTTGGACGACTTATATACTTATATACGATTATATACTTAAAAAGATTCCTACTGGAGAAGATATCTGAACTAGGTACTCTTAGTGAAAAGAAAACGCTGTTTTTTTCTTATTGCGCGAATCGCGAACAACGTTTATTAAGCACTCGAAAGAGAAAATACAAAAATAATACAACAAATAAAAACACTGGGCGTGAGTACGAAGGGAAACTAAAAGGTGGACGGGATTCCTTGCCGTACGAGACCAAAGAAACGTAGTGGAACATGTTGTTCGTTCGGTGGTCGTAGGCGGAGAGAACAAGAGCGACTGGCTAGTGTTTCCAGATTGGGCTCCATTAATTTGGCCCCCCCCCCCAACATCTTAAATCTGAACTTTTTTTCATCGGATTCGTTTGTGCTACGTTAGTGCTGGTTTGTGTCGTTGTCCCCGTCATTAGTGCTCCTTCCGTTCCAAAGTTATTGAGGATTCAAATGGGGGGCTAACTTAATGACACCCCCCCCCCACATCGGAATTTTGAACTTCTTTTCATCGGATTCGTTTGTGCTATGTTAGTGCTGGTTTCTGCCGTTGTTATTTTTTGATAGAATTTTTTTGAAACATTTTTTGGACAAAATAAATATTATTATAATATAATATTCTGACAAAGCAGTAATTAAGGTACGTCGATAGATACGAGATTGGCCATGTGTCGTCTATCAGGCCTCTACGTACCTACTTATACATAATAATATATATTGTATGCCGCGCACCACAGGAGTTAATTGTTTGTTTGTGCTCGTTCCGAATTTACTGCACAAACTAAATATTATTACTATATAATACACTTCTAAATATCTACGTATGTCTACTAAATAATATGAAATAGATGAACAAGTTTAGAACATATATCGACTGCCCGGACAATAGTAAATACCTTATACTTCACTAAATCAAAATATATTAAAATTTGATCTGGTTTTAGTGGTGTACCTATTACTATAATGAAAGGTTGTATTGGTAAGTTTTTGTTTTTTAAATTTAGAATATAAGTTTCTGATTCGCTGATTGAATTATGAGAAGTAATGAAACTATTTTGCGAATCCCTTATGGAGTATTTTGTCACATTGTTTTTTCCATTTTCATCTTTGGTGACTTTACGTGATGTTGGTACAAACACTGAACTAAGAAGGTGTTAAAATTGTGCAGTCCTTACCATCTATATTATAAAAGTATTGAATTTGAGTTAATATTTGTATGATGGTATGTATTAATTAATAATTACTTATATTACTATGTGTAATATCATTTGATGTTTGGAGTTGTAGTAATAATTTTCCATCCTTGTCTTTAATATATTTCTCATTTATTTGTAAAATATTATTAAATTATTTTTTTTATTCATCTGTATTGAAATTTGGAATTGTAGTAGGTGAATACAACCCCTTGAAATCAATATCTACTTACATAATACAATACCAATTTTTTAAATATTGAACTAATAATATTTTTAAATGAAAATCTCAAAAGTTTGTATTCTAGTGGCTGCAAATAACTTTTCCACTCATTTAGTATATCTACTGTTGAAGTTAAATTTTTAATTTCATTTAGCCTGTATTGCATAGTAGCAGACCAATGTTGTTGTAAATTTGTAAATGAAATATCGATGTCATATTTTATTATTTGTATTAAATATCCTATGTCGGAATCTGTAACTAATGAACACAATATAAATAAATAAATAAATAAAACAATTATAGAGTAGAAAATAAAACAAATCACTATATAAATATGCTAATAATAACAATAAATAATTGTATATAATACAAGATATTGTCTCCAAAATATTGTTTTATATATACAGGGTGTCCCAACAAATGTTATAGGGCCATAGAAGGCTTAAATTATTATTTTTACTTTTAGAAGTTATATACTATAACACTCTACCAATAATTTATAACATAATAAAATATATGATTTTGGAAAATAAATAGATAATCTAGGTAATTATTTTTAAACAAATTGTATATGAACATTTTTTAAGATCCTTACTCAGTTATTAAAAGATATTTATTTTTTTCAATTACACAAGGTTTAAATATTAATCAAAAATGTATTATAAGTAAAGTTTTAGATATCTAGGTTCGATTTTATTCTATTATTAGGTAGTGGGTACTCATTTGATGTTAAAAATTATAGACATAAAACATAACATTTTTTAAAAATAATATTGGTCTATACTTACCAAATGAAGTATTTTTTTCTGTAAAAGTAGAGTTACACGTAGAATTACTGATCGAAGCTTTTGTTTTTAATCCACTGTTTTTAAGTGACCTCATACAATTGTAATATTTAGCATATAATTTACCACGGGGTGCTGACATTATATAAATTATATATTATATATATTACTGACATTTCGCACAAATATATATCCTAGTATTATAAAATTTAATATGTATTAATCACAAACTCTTTTAAAATACAATATCATATTATTGATTATTTTACTTGCCTATATTTCAGAAGAAAACATAACAACAATTTGTGGAGCAATACTTTCGGCTAATTTGATTTACATAGATATATTATTTGATATAATATTGTGAATTTTTAAATCAACTAATTTACCCCTTATAGAATCATTTAATTAATTATGGGTTGTATTAAAGCTAAAAATTGATGACCTTGAACAAAAATCGTATGAAAAAATTGTGGAGATTTCTGGAATACCAACTTCTGAAAACGAAGACTGTGTAGGTATCGCTCAAGAGGGGGGTGGGTAGTAAATTAAATGTCAATATTCAAGTTGAAAAAGCTTTTAGAGTATCAGTAAAAAATAATCAATTTTCGAAAATGATATATAATAATAAAATGATAAAACCATTAAATCAATATCACTAGCTTATCACTAGCTGTAAGAAAAATTTTTCGTTTTTTGCAAACCAAATAAATAAAGGCTGGTCTAATTCTATGAGAATATATATTAATGAACATCTTACGAAAACTAGAAAATATTTGTTATATAAAACAAAGGAGTCTGCAAAAGAAAAATCATATAAATATGTCTGGACAAATGAAGCTGATATTTTGGTACGAAAAGATGATCAATCCAGAGTTCTTCGTATCCGAGAACTAGATGTCATTTCTGCTAAAATGTTGTAATATAAACTATTTACCTATGTAAATATGTCTAATATGTAATTTATTATTTTTTTTTTTGCAAGCAGACCACCTTTGATAACCTTTATAATTTTGCAAATGTTAACACTTCGATTATAAAAGATTTATTTTATTTTAACAATGTCATAAAATCTATAGGTTTTCATATAATACATTTAAATATAAGATCTGTTCGCGCAAGACATCTTTAAACCTGTAGTTCGCGCCAATTTGGATCCGGAACCAGTCCGACGGGGGCGCGACAATCGTAGAACTTTCCAGAAGTCCCGTCCACGCCACCCCCCGTCTATCGGCTTACCGGTCGCGCGTTTTTTCTTTTTCTATTAGGCAACGCCATACCACTCGCTCTCGTTGCGCAGCCGTTGAAGCGTTCGTACCTTCTTCGCTCCACGGCCGCTGTAGCATACCTACCTCGTGGTAAACGTCCCGAAGTTTTTTTTTCTTGTGTACGCTACAATTTTATTTTTGTCACACGGCGTGTTATTGCCGCCCGAATATTGTACCGCCGTCGCGCGTGTTTTTTATACTTATCGTTTTCGCGGTTTACGCACCTTCTGGTGAACGTCCGCTATATTGGGTGCACTTCAAATCAACTTGGTACACGGCGTTTTTTCACCAACCTAGTAAATACCACCGTAGCGTGTATTGTCATTTACTAAGGTCTACACGTTTGGGGTAAAAAAATCGTACATAGTGTACGTCGCACCATTTCTCGCCGATTACGCGTTGCGAGTTGCGTTCATCGAAATCCAGCACGAGTTGCGTGTTGGTCAGCGTGTTCACATCCCACATCGCCGTCCACCTCGTATGCTTGGCAGTGGAGTCCAAAGGCCGCCGAGTGTCCAGCCATTTCACGCCGAAGGTCGAGCTACCGTGGTCACGTTCGTTTTCTTTTTTTTTTTTTATAAATTATTACTTGTAATTTTCTTATGTACTTTTGTTACTGATTTATTTTGTTTAGTTAATAAGGCAGCGCGTATTGTTTAATATAAGCGGGGTTTTCTCTAATTTAGTTATATACTTTCATATATCAATTTTCTACTGTTATTATAATAGTGTGTCCGGCATTTTGCGGCGCATAACAAAAACAATATTGTTAAATTTATTAATTTATATATACACACAATCCAAACCGCAACACAACGTCCTTCAATTTATAAGCTCGCGAGTCTGTGCAGGTAACCGCATGACGTAGGACTTGTAGGGCGAAACAGATGTTGGTAGCAGAGCGTGGTTTTTTTGTTAAACTCTATCGGATTTAATAGCGACGTGTTATTGAGTGGACGTTATGTTTGCGGTGTCGATTGTTGTGCACAGTGCTTACGGTAGGTCGTAGTTTTTTTGGGTTGCGTATATACGAATTATTTATTTTAATTTAGCATTCGTAGTACTGTTTACTGGTATATACCTATCGTATATAACCATAGTACCTAACGTTAATAAGACCCATTATACACCAATTTTACGCAGAATGATACCGTGTGTGCGTTCGCTCTATTTATAGTCGCGCTTGCGTTTTCCCAGGATTATAGGCTCTGTCCAATTATCTCTAAATTGATTTCGTTCTTATCGTATTGATATGGCTGACGACGCTGAGCGCATATCGCGTTTAAAAATTCGCGCTGAAATTAAGCGCACTACTGCTGTGTCCAGCATACAGTCGGTCCATGCACTAGCGGTGCGCACCGCCACGGAGCCTGCGATTGTTCCGTCTTTCCTCACCAGTGTCAATGACCTCGACACATTTTGGTCTCAGTTTAAGGCTGAGTACGATTCGGTTTTAGAATGTTTAATTGCACTGGACCTACATACAAATTATTCGTCCGAGTTACAGCCTACAGTGCGCGCGCTAATTAATGAGTGTCGTGCAATTGCCGACGACTTTTCTAAATCTGGTACCGGGTCGCTCGAGGGGGGAGCATATCTACCCCAGTCCAATACGAAAGATTGTATAGATCCAGTCACACCGGAGATCGATCACCAGCGTCCGTTATCACGCCTCCCTGAAATACCGCTTCCGCGCTTCGACGGCGAAGCGCAATATTGGCCGACCTTCCGTGATCGCTTCCATGCGCTTGTTGACTCAAGGTCGAACCTCTCTAATGTGGAAAAAATGTATTATTTGCTCGAGTGTCTTGATGGTCCTGCCGCTGACGCTGTTCATCGCATACCTATATCGGCGGATAATTATAAATTAGCTATGAGCACTTTGAGTACCCGTTTTCATCGACCGCGTTTAGTCGCCACTTCTTTGTTGGAACAAATATTGCGCGTACCGGCATCCAACCAAGAATCCGTGTTAGACTTAAACTTGGTATTATCCGTTTTTAATGATAATATTTCTTTGCTTAATGCGCTTAAGGTACCCGACATGGGATCTTTTATTTTATTTATTCTTGCTTTTCGATCTTTGCCCGTTACTACACGGAAAATGTTTGAGTCGACGGTTACTTCCGATTATCCGACTATCGACGAGCTGTTAGAATTTGTCCAATCACGCGTTTCTATTTTGGAATTAGCGGGTGATAATCGTAAGCAAAAGATCGGTGTATCGCACAACCCCTTGTCCACAGTAAGTCACAAGGGCAAAGCGGGGGGTGACGGATCTCGCCGAAACGAATTACGTCGTCCGACCGTACTTGTATCTACCGGTCCAAATATTTCGTGTCCTTGTTGTCAAGGCAACCATGTTGTTTCGGCATGTCCCCGATTCAAGTCGTGGGTTGTGGACGAGCGTAGTCGTTGGATTCGCACGCAGGGTTTATGTTTGTTATGTTTTAGCGCGGATCACTGGGCCAACAAGTGCACCCCGAAGTCACGTTGTAGTTCATGCTCCCGTAATCATCACTCGTTATTACATCCATCCGCCCCGGCGCGAAATACCGCACGATCAGCCTCGCCATCCCCACCAGCTGCATTGTGCACGTCAACTTCGACTTTCGCATTGTCAACTCGAGCGCAGTCCGCGTCACCGGTGTTGTTAGGTACCGCGTTAATCCATATTCGTGACCGTTCGGGTTCATGGCAAGTTAAGCGCGCGTTAGTAGATTGCGCGTCAGAGATAAGCGCCATGACCGTGTCGTGCGCAGATCGTCTGAATTTAAAACGCATCCGGTGGACCAACCCGGTCACAGGGTTATCTGGAGTTCACGTTACAAATGTTCAACGGATCGTAAGTTGTTCTATACAACCTCGATTCGCTAACGAATCGGGACTGTCCGTAAAGGCGTGGGTTCTACCGTCGATTACCGGCAACCTGCCACGGACAACAATACCCGCCAGTATACGAGAACGTTTCTCTAATCTTGCTCTTGCCGATCCAGATTTTCATGTCTCGTCTCCCGTCGACCTTCTTTTAGGTGGTGACGTTTATTCGACCATCATGGACGGTCGCAAATTTGTCGTAGATGACTCTCTCCCTGCGGCATTTAGTTCCATCTTTGGGTGGATCTTGATGGGCCCTGTGTCTCAATCGGACGTTAATCCCCGATATTCGTTACCTGTTTCATTGATAGTGTCAATTGAAGGCCTAGTTGAGCATTTTTGGCAGGTCGAAGAACCCGATGCCGCTCCCGCATCTTTTACTGACAACGGTCAGTGTGAAGAAATATTTCACACGCAACATTTCCGACTTCCGTCTGGCCGATTTTCGGTACCATTGCCCTTTCGGTCTAAGGTCACATCTGACACGTTTTCCGGATCCCGGGACATGGCGATAAAGCGTTTCGAGTCGCTTGAACGAAAATTACTGTCTGATCAGAAACTTAATTCTTTGTACAAGGACTTTATGTCAGAATATTTAGCACTGGGTCACTTGTCCGTCGCGACGTCCCCAGGGTCGTATTTTACACCTCATCATGCCGTATACAGGGCTGATGATGGTGATTCCAGCTCCGCGTAGTATTCGACGCGTCGACTCGTAGTTTTCATACCCCGTCCCTGAATAGTTGTCTGTTTCAAGGGCCCAAGCTCCAGCAGGACATCATCGATGTCCTTATGCGCTTCCGTATTCACCCGTATGTTTTCACAGCCGATATATGTAAAATGTATAGACAAATATTAGTCAATCCGGAACACCGTCAGTTCCAACACATCTTTTGGAGGTCGTCTCCCCACGATGCGCTTGTTGAATACGGTTACGTATGGAGTGAATTGCGCACCTTTTTTCGCTTTACGCGTACTGCAAGCTATCGCTGCAAACGATTGCACTGATTCCGAGGTTGTCCGTCACGCTCTGACGTGCCAAACTTATGTTGACGACATTTGTGCGGGTGCTGATTCGGTAGTGGGCGCATTAAATGTACAGGCCAAATTA
>JAIPRL010012734.1:0-11637 GCA_025469235.1 Pemphigus obesinymphae | reverse complement strand
AAGGAAAATAATACGGTTACAAATTTTTAGACACCTAAAACTCAATATAACAATATTATATAACGTAATTTTAAAATAACGAAACAAGTTAATATACATTTTAAAGGTACCTAGACATTATGAAGCAATGAATTCAAATATGATTTAAAAAAACTAACTTATTATTATACAATTATTAATTGTCTATAAATTGTAATGTTATGTTACCTATATTATATGTATATTATATGCATATTAAATATGAATCAAATAAATCGTAAAACTAAAACGTATACTAATTCGTAGTCGAATAGCTGAACATTTCAGATCAGGAAATAGGTACGGACGCAAGTAGGTCATACATTTTAACTGATATATTTTTTTGGGACGCAAGTAGTATGAACCGTAGATAACAGATTCGGGTATTTGATTTTTTAGGGACGCAAGTGTATTATTGATAAGAATTTAGGACGCAAGTAGTGTGCACCGGTCGGTATAACTTCATATAACAGGTTTATGTAGAGATGTAGAATTTACCGGTATAATTTACGTAAAATTCGGTAAATCGGTATATTTTTTTGTATATAGATACGGGGGCGTTCAAGTATTGTATTACGTCTACACACTTTTGGCCTTTTTACACCCCCTCATCCTTCTTGTCAGTAATTGTCAGCAAATGTCCAACCCTCCCCTACTTTATGACGTCGACATATGTCCGACGACCCCTCTTAATTAAAAAAAAAATTTCCGAATTTTATACGAATTAATTAAAAATAAATGAAAAATTTCGTTACATATTTTGAGTTTTATTTTAAGTATTTTGATAAAAATAAGTACATTTTTATGTACATATTTTTATTTTTTTAGATTCTGAACGTAGCGAGGGAGCTAGTGAATTTACAATGATATTTATTTTAATTTTTCTCTGTTAACAAATTTACTACCAGAAGGAGTACTCCGATCTTTATATGCTTTTATGGTTTCTTGTAGCAAATTTCATCTAGTTGGTCTTTTAAACAGGTCATTTTTCGATTTTCTCAATAGTTTTTTAATGCGTAAGGAAAAACTACCAAAAATTGATGAAAAATTGGCAAATATACGATTTCGTCAAATCGAGATTTTTAATTTCTTCGTAATTTCGAAAATTATAACTTGAAAAATCTTGAAATTTACATCGAATATTTAATTTAGTAATATATTTACGTTGATTAATTTTTCAATTTTTTTTTTTTGCAATTTTGAGGTATTTATAGACATTTTAGTTTTCGAGGTTTCTAAGTTCTAAAAGGGGCAATTTAGATTTTTAAGTTATGAAAATTCTATACTGCGTTAAATATACGTTCCTCTAACTAAATTCAAAAAATATCAAAAATCTGTAGTCACAGTTTTTTTTTATAGTCATTTTAATTTTTTCAAAAAAATTATCAATTTTTGAGGTATTCAAATCCAAATAGTTGGTAAAAAAATTTAATATGATGTTAGTCGTGCATTAATTTAACTAAATTAAAAAAAATCAGCGGAAAAAAAGTATTTATATATTTTTTATTATTTTACTCTTTTTTCAACTTTTTTGTTCATTTTTTGATAAAATATTATCATAATATATATACCTATTTTATTAGTAGGTATAATATGCAGTAATTGTCAAGTATATCCACCGAAGCTTAGCTCAGAATTGTTTTTTTTTTTAGAAAGAAGTGATTTATCATTGGTTTCAAATTCAATATATCCACCACCAGTATCCTACTCAATGAGCGAAGTGCTTCCATCTCCTACTGACCGGCTTTTTTTTTTTATTACTGCTGATGTCAGTATGGTTCTAATACCCTCCCATTCCCCTTTTCAGAAAATGTAAGCACACGATAGATTCCTCCCCCTAGACGCTTACGTAATACTTGAAAGCCCCTACTTATATTTTTTTCAAGCGAATTTTTTACACTATTTCATAACCATTGGTTTTTTACAATAATTTAGTAATTTATTTGTATGAAAACGAAAAAATTATTTTTCATTTTGATTCCTAAAATTCTTAACAGCAAAAAGACATTTTATTTATTTTATTATTTTTTATTATACTATACACTTTATAAGTTTAAATAAAAATCATTACACTAGCAAAAACATTTAAAATGAAGAGTCACACACTTTTATGTACTGTAAAAAAACATTGTTTAAATTCACATTTATCTGGTAAATTTAAAAACATCATATCTCTATCCTTCTACGGCGAATTTCAAACAAATTAATAATATTATTATGCATTTGAAAATTAATATTATATTACAAAAAGTAGGTAGGTACGTAATATTTACGCATTCATATTGTTATATTATTCATATTGTATATGTTTGTCTGTACGAAAATAAAACGAATTTTTTTTTTTTAAGAGAACCATAATTAAAAATTAAAACCTATAGTTAAATCCATGAACTCGAAAATGTTTGTAAATACACCGCAAATACCTATTAAACGTAGATACAGGGGGTGGTAATTCAACTTTCCCCTAGTTTACAAAAATGTCTCCATAATTATTTCAATAATACTAACCTTGTGTCTGTCAAATGTTTTATCATATACCTGATACCATGTATTATTCATATTTTTAAATAGATAGTATAATGCATAATATTCTTAAGATCTACAATCAACTTTAGAGATTATAAAAATAAATGTTCGATTTTGTTTATAATTGTGTAAAATAAAACTTCCTCTCCACCCGTTTAGAGCATCTGATATCCGAATACCTCGAATATATTACTATAAGAATTTAAAATTTAATAATGTTAAAATAACATACCTACTTTTTCACAATATTTTAATTATTTGTATAAGAATATTTAAATAATTTATTGAAAATAATATTTATTTAAATATTAATTTTCCCGACTAAAAATTACCGTAAAATATTATTAAAACATTATTTTGCTACACCGAGAAATATACTTTTGAATATTTTATTTCTTGTTTTTTTTTTTTCTATTTGAGTATATTATATTAATATTATATCTGTATTTATCGCCTATAACAAAACAAGTAATTTATTTATGATAAACTAATATCAAGTAGGTATTCTTTTCCCCTTTCATTTTTAATGTTTCAAAAAGTTATCTTAACCTATACTTTAAAACTCTCATATGAATGACTTTCAGACGTCATTAAAGAAGTTAAATTTTCAAAAACTTGAAAAATATACACGGCAACATTCACGAAATATAATGTATCATTAACATATAAATAAACTAACTGAACTCTTCTCACCTATTGTCTAAGTCGTGATCATGAAGCATTATTGAGTGAGTGAGATAAATACATAATTATCATAGCCTATAGGGATGAAACACTTTTATATTTTATTTATACCACATGTTTATTTTAAATTTCGAGAAATTATAAGCGTAGCGCAATTCAAAATAATTAGGGGGGAGGGGGGTTAAATTACCTTATTATTTTTCGCTCGTTTACAATTTTCCTGTTCTAATATATATAAAAAAAAAATAAATAAATAAATAAAAATCGGGTGACGTGTACGATGGAAATAATAATAATAATAATAAAATTATATTATAAATTAACATATATGATATTAAATGGGCACTAGGTGAAATTCAGAAATTCAGAATTCGGCATAATAATATTCATATAAAAAAATAATAATAATAAAAAAAAATTGAATCTACCTAGTGGCAATAAAGGCCATGATTATTATTCAAAATGATATTGCGTACAGTTACTACGCGTATACGAAATAATACGATTTTCATATCTGACCACACTGATTTTGGAAGAATTTCTGTCTACAACATTTTAACATTGAGTTTCCAGCATTGTCATCCATAGTATTTGATTATATATATACCAGAAGAACGATGTACTTTGCAATGATTTGAATATATGTGTACATGCTGTGGGCACTGGACCAGGGTTGCCAGATTATTGAATAGTCAATAGAGTGCACTCAATTCGCCCAAAATAGCCAAGTCGATTACCCCATCTTATCATATCTCTATCTATAGTTAGATATATCTATCTTATCAATCAGCAGAAAAAATATAAAAATATCGTCAAATTTGCAAAATTTACTTCACATAATTATACCTAGATAAATAAATATTTAACCTATGCAATTTTCCAAAAACTATAATAATTATTAAGTAATTTTATAGTTAAAAAAAGTTGTTTATGCCCACACGTTTATTTTGTATAATAATTTTGTACTACCTCGAGATTCAAAATCAATAAAAATACGAATTGAAATTTGAAATTTAAATACTCTTAGTTGATAACACGGTTAAAGATAATATTTATATATGATAACAAGCGACATGATATTCGTGATAATATGATAGGATATTTTCTACTTTGATATTATTTTGGCACATAAGTTGTGTACGTTGTGTTTGTACTTTTTTTTAGTATAATATTTCGTGATAACAAAAAATTTTAAATGGTTTTTTGTAATTAAACCTAAATAACATATATTAAAACGAAAAATGAAAATCGCCATTCTACAATTGATTTATTGCCCGATTGGCGATAAACCGCCTAATCTGGCAACCCTGCATTGGACAGGTAAATGCAGGTGTGCATTCAATGCTCGTCGCCAATAAGTTCAACATACATATCTCTACAGATTTTGTTGTTTAATAAATATTTCATTACAATATTATATGTTTGTAAATTCAGGGGTTATTCTAAAGCATAGTTGGGCTTATTTCGCGTAGATGGTATAGATAGATGCGCACTTGATCGACCAATTTTCGAGTAGTTGAATATTTGTACGTGATTAATTAAATATATTTCAAACTTGGGCATCAGGTTTAATAACTAATAAAGGTGTCAGTTTTTTCACCAAAAAAATAATAATTTATCAACATTTCATTATGTAGTTTTATTTAATGACATTAAATATTTTGTTGTAACAGAGATACCTACTCGGAAGTTTCCGGTTGAATCGATACTATTTTTGGTTTTGTGCACAATCCAAATCACAATATTAGATATATTATATTATTTTGATGATTATTGTGTGACGTCCGTGAAGTTAGAGGCGCAAAGTCAAAAATTTTAAACGACACCTTTCCAACAAATGCATTTGTCGTTGTTAGATAGGTTAGAAATTGTTAATAAATGTTTACACTTTATAGATTGATATCATCATAGGTACTCAATACACCAATACACCCAATGCCGGCTCTAAAAATATTTGTGGAGAGATAGTCGGGGTTATTTTCCCGATTTATTATCTCAAAAAATTTAATAGTTAAAAAAGTCTTGAATTTTTTTATCCGTGCCAACTACCATATAGTTTTCCGACTAAATTCCCACGAAAAACTTCCTTTAAAACGTCAATAAGCAAAAAAAAGTTATAAATTTTTTTCTGTGCCGACTGGATTTAATTGTACTCACTTATTTTCGGAGTGAGAGGTCGTACCCTTCCCACCAGCCCTAAATAAGTACACAACATGTATAAAAATATTACTTTTAATAATATATTTTTATTGCAACTTTTACAAATGTAATTTTTGGGTGACAGGAGTACCTACTATTATTAAACTTAAGTATTTTTTTAATAATATTATAAAATTGTAAATTATAGTCTACAATTTATGGCATATATAGTTTTCATAGTCTAGCTTTTAGGTCAATTTTTACGTTGGAGTTATTAATATTTATTATTCTAAAAATTCAGTTTTATTAAATTACCTAACATTACATTTTATTGATATTTACGAATTTTTTTTTCGGTCATGCTGTACGAACTCGGAATCTCCCCAATCTCCCTTACACCGATAAGTTCGTGTAAATGCGCAGTTGAGAAAAATTTGTAATAGCTATACTTTATAAGAAACCGATCTTAATGGTGACTAATCCAGATTTAATTGTCTCTATAGAGTTGAAACGTACACAAAAACTAGAGCAATAATTCGTAAAAGCTCACCGGGTCGAATATATAAGTTAACGAAATACAGAAAAAAATTTGTTTTTACTGCAAACATGTTTCGACACACTGAATGCAGACGAGAGAAAAAAAGGTGCGTTTTGCGCACATGCTTGAAGTGTACAATTATCACCAGTGGACTAGTTCGGAGAAGTATTTCCTTTGACCATCACTCCTAATCAACGCAACACGAGACTTGCGTGCACATAATTATATCTGACTCCAGTGCACAGTCAATGTGTGATTACAGAAAAGTTATAATATGGTAAAAAAACCACCTTAACGTTTTTTCCTTTTATAATGATAACGGATATCAATTATGCAGAGGATTTGCTGAAACTTGACAGACACGCATGGGTATAGATTTTTAATTAAAAAAAAAAGAATAAAGACAATTTGGAACAATAACGACCCAAGACAAATAAAACTCGGCACGAGTATGGCCAACGAAAATTGTTCTTGACAAAAAGTAAATAATAAACGAGAAATGAAATCGCTCTTATTATATAGGGCATATGCGTTATGCCCCCCCCCCCCATGATGTTTGTCTGCACTTTTTTAAAATGCATTTTTTTTGGTTCCGTGATTTCGGGTACGATCGTCAATTACTTTGGTCGAGTTCGATATATATATATATATATCATATATTATCGATTCGAATGGCCATCTGTATATTTTTATTAAATTATTGTCACACTGGTCCATGTACAACGTGGCATTATTTTATATTGGTTTAGGTTTCTTTAATTCCGTGTACAAGTAAATCAAAAATATATAGAAAATTGCGATTGAGCAAAAAAATAAAAATAAAAATAAAAAATTAGAAAAGAAAGGTAGTTTATAAAATTTTCCTCCAAAAATCGAAAAATTGCTTCAAAAAACTGCAAAAAAAAAAATAAATAAATAAATAAAAAATCATTCTCAGAAAATCCCCCAAAATCATTGATATTGTACCCTGCTTGCATTGGTATAATTTTACACTGTAGGCCACACTTTATATTAAAATTCTGGAAGTGCGCTAAAATCATTATTTTAGGAGATTTAGTCCCTATGTATTTAGTACGCTTATGCATCACACATTAATAATTGTTTAAACTATGCTACTAGAATAATATCATTAGACCATTATATCATGTTAACCTCTATATAGGGTCAAGTGGTGTAATTGTAGAAACAAAAAATAATAAAAATTTCATAAGTTTTCTAAAAACGTGGCTTTATTTGTATTACATTTAAGGACTATAAATAAAAGACAAATTATAAATTAAATAAATATAAGGACTATAAATTTACATAGACCCTATACTTTTGGAGCAAATTTAATTTAAAATATGCGTTGAATATGATATTACTCTATATGCTCTGGGGGAAATTGGAAACGATTTATATCATAGTTAAAAAATAAGGTGATTTTAACAATAATATAATTTATCAACATAATCTTAGAATAATATTAGTCCAGTTGGTACATAACATCTATATACATGTTCGCCACCATAAACCACAACTAAAACATCATTATCAATAAAATTATTACGAGTTCCGTTAATTTTGTTTTTATTTATCCGTATTCATAATTATCCCACTGACTCTAAGCGTAGTATATAATTATATGATATGAACTAACAAATCATTTTTTAAAATATAAATGTTAACGAAATTCAATTTTCCGATTTAAAAACTATATTTACTAGAAATTTAGAATTTGTTCGGTACGGCTTTATCTATATTTATTTCAAATATAATTTTTATAGAACTCTGGCTAATGAACAGTAGGTAATTTCTGTTGTCCATATGTATTATTCGAACACATTAATATTTTAATCAAATTTTTAAAATCGTCTTACAATGATAATCTATTGAGTTATGAAAATATGATAGAATATTCAAAAGCAATATTTAATTCATTAAAAAACTGTATAGGTTTACTGTCATTTTCCGGAATGATTATAATATGACTTATTATTATATGTTTTGTTCTGTAACTCTGAAACATTTTCGTTCAAACCAAAAACATATATTTTGTCAAATACTGTTCTATTCTAAGGGTAGACATATATATATATATGTATACTCGCATAGCCGAATTTTCCACCCTTATTTTTTGCCAATGATATCTACTTCGATAAACACTATAGTTGTAACAAGACGCAATGAAAACATAAATAAGCGCACCCTTCTCGTATTCCAAAATTATATAAAGCTTGCATTATAAAAAAAATATATATATTTTCTTCAAAAAACTCATAAACAATCGTTATACCTACTTTTTACGCTTTGCTGCATTATGATTTTTTTTTGATGATTTGCCATATTGGTGCCTATAGGTTCCAAATTCAAACTGAAATATTATATATACTTACTTATTTTTCATGTTTTATTTTTGGAAAACATTGATTTATTAAAAATAAAAAATAAAACTAGTTAGATTGTTTAATAGTTGATTAAGTTAATTTAAATAAACGAAATTAACTGGTTGAGTAAAAAAAAAAAAATATAATGAAAAGATGAAAAACTCTGTATTGTACCTATATATATATACTTAAAATGACACCATAACTTTGGTAATGCGTTTAAACTGACATTAAATTAGTGTGTATGGATAGCAAAATGCATTTCGTTGCCCGTGGCCTTTGGATTTTCTCAACAAGTAGTTGGAGTGGAAAATGGGGACTATCTACCTGACTGGAAAAGGCCGCACCTCTCTCGTGTAAACACTTATTACTAAGAATTTAAGTGATCTCGATTTTGGCGGTACGAGTGCGCCAAAGTCCATGAACACGGTTCAGCTTTACGACACGAAAAGTCGACGTTGAATAATTAATAAATTTATTTACGCATTATGTGGACAAACGGGTAACTCTATAAACAGTTATTACATCTCTATAATGGCGGGCAAAACAAACCCCACGTTTAAAGGGTTACAATATATTGATTGATCGAAAATTATTATTCATTTTTTTTTTTTTTTTCTTGTTAAATATTGATTTCTCGTAAAAAACTAATTTTATCGCAATAAATGAAGCTTATTGTAAGTTATGGCCTTTTGATAACTGTGTTTTTTTATCTTAGTCTGTTCAAAAATGACACACGCTAAATAAAAAATACGTTGTATAACTCAATATCCATTCGATGACATGAAGATCTTTCGGCGCATTGACACCACTAGTGACTGTTGGCTTCTCCAAAGATTCCTGTCACGACTTGTAATTAAGGTGATATCCTGCAAGAGCTAGATCTCTAAATTTCTCGTGATGTCTTTTTCACGCTGTCGGTCACTTGCACCATTTGTATTTGTATACCGCATAAAAAAAAACCTTCCTATCACATGTTCTGGTGACTTTATACCGGACATAGATTTTACACTCACCCGTACTTATTGTGTCCTAATAATCATATCCTTGAAGTATGTTGTAAAAAAAAAAAAAAATTTAAAAAATTTCAGAATTTTATTTGAATTAATTGAAAATGAATGAAAAGTTTTCTTACACATTTTGAATTTTATTTTATATATTTTGATTTTTTTTTTTACTGCTGACGTCAGTATAGTTACTATATAGTCAATATAGTTCTAATCCGCCCAGCCCCTTTATCAGCAAATGTAAACACACGAGTTTCAGTCTCTCCCTCCTCCTAAACGTTTACATAATACTTGAACGCTCCGAAATCGTTAAATGTCTTTGCTTACATTCACCGTACATATAGAAACTAAAATCTAGGTAGAATTAATAAAAATGAATGATGAATCAACAAATTATTGCTTAAGCGTATGACCAATAAGCATATTTGTAAATTAAAAAATGTTTTGTTTTTTTTTTTTTTTTAATTGTGGAATAACAGACATCATTATTAATCTTCTATAACCTATTTTGTTTAATTTAAAAATAATTTATTGATTTTTAAAAGTCCACAGTGGCTGAATTTTATGAAGTTAACAATGCACTTCGTTTAATTAACAATTTATTTTGTTAAATTTATAAAAAATTACAAAAAAATATTGCAATACATATTGAATTCTCTGCACTATTACGACATCCATCGTCGATTCGTATACACTTTTAACATACAAAACCATATTGTCATTAACGACGAATTTTTCGATTATAACATCTGTACGATTATTACGTACGTTATATATGGGTGTACTCACGTGTATATTATAGTGTAGTGATATATTATTATTGATATGTGGTAGATGGTCTGGTATTCCCGACGCGCAACAAGCTGTCATGAATCGAAAAAAAAATTTACATCAATCAAAAAAAAAAAAAAAAAAAAAAAAAATATGAATCATGATTAATAAAACCTCTATTATTAAATATATTCTTTCTTTCAATATTCTTCTCAATAACAAAGTCGATATTGTTCATCTCTCCTGTCCTTAATAGACTTTCCCGTACCAACTCTTAATACACACGTTATCTAATACCCCCTTTTCTCTTTCTATAGTAATGGCTTTCAAGTTTTCAGGCAATTCGTCTAACGCAGTTTGCCAACGAAGACCCCTCTTTTACGCTGGGAACAGCCAAGTTTCTATTGAGTACAACGTTTATTTCTCTTTTGTAAATAATTAATATATGTACAGTCCGGGCACGTCGAGAAAGAGCCCCAGCGGCGGACGAAAACTCGTCGGCCGCGCGCATCACGTCTGAATTATATACAGCGTCATCAAAAAATACCGCCGATGTATACCGCGTGTATGTGTATGACGACAATACAGTCAATAAATATTGGCACTCTGTATGTCGACTCGACGAGATTCTTTCTTAACGTGCAGCTACCGTACAATATACTATATTCTTATATTTCGGTTTTCTGTGCTCCTCCCGTAGTGCCATTAATGAAAAATTAAAATTAAAAATAAATATGCGGAGTAATTATTGAGTTGTATATATAATATAAATATTCGAGTTAAAAATCTCAAAATGTATAAATATGTTTTATGAACAATTTTCCAGAAAATTATTCGTATATAGGTATAGACCATTTTGTATATTGTTCAGATTTTAAAATTTTTTATTCTCCTTTCCTATTTGTTAAAACGATGTTAACTTTCGATTTTTAAACGACAAACTATGATTTAAATTATAAATTCATAAATAATGTATTTTTATGAGAATTCTCATGATTTAATTTTTGAAGTCCTGTGAATATTACCAACGTTATAATCATTCAGATTTAAGACGCGTTGTAGCGAAAAAGTACTGTCATATAGCACGTTATTTTCATATACTGTCATCATAGGTGTTAATAATCGCGTACCTACTTCTCCACTCCGTCCAGTCTTAAATTTGAATGTTAATTACCCGCGGGTAACATTCGTCGGATTAAAAAAAAAAAAATAAAAAAACAAATATTTCCTTTGAGATTTTATAATTTAAATAATAGGTTGCCATTTGTATTGTCAAAATGTCAATATATAGTTTCGAAAAATAAGGGAGGAGGATAAAAAAATTAAAAATATGAAAAAATATTGAACGGTTCATACAAAAATCACCCTGGTATATATTATATTAATTTTACCTACAATTTTGTAATTTGTTTCTAATTGTAAAATCATTATTGTAATTTACAATACTGTATCATTTTCACGTGCTATGCTATGCTAAGAATAAAGTACTCTGTACCAAGCGATTGCTTCTAGACAGAGGGCCGGATGTAGAAGGATTTATGATAGTTGTTTAGGGTTTTTCCTAGAATTTTAGAATTTTAGAGGGGGG
>JAIPRL010012733.1:0-11637 GCA_025469235.1 Pemphigus obesinymphae | reverse complement strand
AAAGCGTCGAATAATATTGTATTTTTCATTCGTTTTTTTTTTTTCTGTTTTTACCTACAGATACGTGAATTTAATTATTGATTGTTACGGCGTGGCACTTTTGTTTCACATGTTAGTGAGCACAGTCATTCTCACCATTCTCGCGTACCAGGCGACCAAGGTTTGTCTCGTCAAATCACCTTGACACGAGATTCGAAATAGTATAATATAGTTGGAGCTATAACCGATCAAATGTTTAGTGTATTATAACGATTTTAATATAATATTATAATATTTGCACATTTTTTATTCAAACTAAAAGACCGGTTTATCTCGAGTACCTATATATATACGATAATATGAATTATTTAACAAAATTATATCTATAATTATTATTATTGTGCATTATCTATTGCATTATTACAGTATACCATCCAGCTGAACGCCCGGGACTTTGCCCGTGATTTCTATTCCACACTCGCTATATATAGGCAGGCCCGTCCCTAGACATTTTCCGCCCTAAAGCAAAAATTTTAATGCCGCCTTTAAAAAACGTAAACGAGAAAAAAAAGTCATCAATTTTTTCTCTAACTATATACCCCTAAAATACTTTTTTTAAAACGTAAATAACCAAAAAAAAAAAAAAAAAACTATATAAATACTATACTATATGCTATAAAAATATATAAATACGGTGATCGTCGTCCGTTGTCGGATAATTTTGCCGCCCTAAAGCGAAATTTTGACGCTTTGATTTTTTGCCGCCCTAAAGCGGCGCATGACTTGCTTGTGCCCTAGCGACGGGCCTGTATATAGGTACCCTTTAATATGCGTATTATGCCAATACGCTAATATAACGATATTAATATACAATTTATGTTCACAACAATACTTTCCAAATGTTGGTCAAATTACCTTTGTCTATTTTAAATCAACGTATATCTCGTATCTTGTATATTTAATCGTCGTCGTTATTTTTATGACTTAATATGATGTACCTATCGTCAAATGTCACTGTATTATCTTTTACTTTCATTATATGATTTCCGTTTTTTTAATATACTACCAAGATGTCTAATAATATTCGTAGATATATATCTATATATATATATGTTTGTAAACGGTAGTGATTTTCGATTATATCGCTCGGGAAATAAATTATTTATCTGTATCTGTGTCTGTACCTATCCGTCTGTCCGTCTAACTACATCTTTCTATATTTATATTCTACACGAATAATGATTGGGTAATTAATTAAACTAACTTTTAATTTTTACTACTACAATAATTGGGATTGTAAAAATTTGAAATTCCCGTCGTTATCCGGGACTTCGTCGGGTAAAAAATTTTTTTTCGATTTTCATATCCATTTTTACTCATCAATATACGTTATTACCCTATAGTATATATACAATTCGGGTATCGTTTATTAACATTTTTCTCCACTAAATCATAATTGACGAAAAAAATATCAAAATACATTTTTTTTTTATTTATTTATGAAAATTAACAATAGAACATGTAGATTATTGTATTTATAATTTAAACCGTTAACTTTAATTACGTACCTACATAATTCAATTACGATTCGAAAATTTATACTTTACGTCTAAAAACATAATTGGAAAAATCGGTGAAAAACATTGCATACATTAATGTGGTTAATATTAATAAATATTATGTTTATAAATATAATTATTAATACATAATTATCAACAAATAAATTATTTTTTTTTTACTGCATGATCAGGTTTTTTTACTGATACGTGATATTTTCTTAGACGTTGACGGATTTTTTCAAAAAAGTTACTAAATCTTGTCCCCGATTATTAAAAATATCCATGCAAAATTTCATGTCAACTGTTTGAACCGTATGTATTTATATTCCGTTCAAACAAATAAATAAGCAAACGAATTTTGGGAATTATGTATGTAGGTATTAACCAGAATGACCCGGTTCCACCCGGTTTTTTCTATTTCTAACTTTCAAACACTTTATAATCGTTAAATTTTTACAATTTTTAAAATCGGAACTGTTTCCTGGCGATTAGTAATATATTATATACTCATATAATATTAATTTATTATGACTACAATTAATAATTGATATCCGTGGTAATCGAAAAATTAACAAAAAAATTTGACTCATTTTCCTGTGTGAAAAAGTTGTTTTACTGATAATTTAATTTCACAGCGACGGATTTTTTACAAAATGCTATTTAAATTTACTCCAGATAACGAAGAAAATGTTTGGACAATTTAAAATCGATTAGTTATTAGAATAGAACCGTTCAGATTTCTATTCCATACAAACAAATAATCAAAACTTTCGGTATTATATTGTGTGTGTTAGGTATAAATTTATCGGATATAGGTACTCAAACCGATTTTGAAAACACTAAATATATTGATAATTGATCATATTAATACAATGGCAATGTTATTATATTTTATTTAGGTTTAATACTCGTTTTTTATCTTGTCAAAACGTTACATTTGAAAATATTTTAAAATATTTTTATAGATTAACGGAATCAACGTATTTGCGCTGTCTACAATCGGGTACTTGTTGTACTCGTTCGCACAAATATTTATGTTTTGTATACACGGCAATGAACTCATTGAAGAAGTAAGTTTATTTAAATCATAATTGTCAGTTATTTTTTCAAATTACATATTCTAAATTTTATTTTTAAACGTCCCGAGTATTTGAATATCTTTTACATCATTTTTGTGTCGCAAAATATGTTCCTAAATTTTGTAATTTGTGTTTCAACAAACACGTGATAAATCGTATACTCATTAATTTCCGATTGGTTTTTTTTTTTTAGAGTTCATCTGTAATGGAAGCGGCTTACAGTTGTCACTGGTATGATGGATCAGAAGAAGCCAAAACATTCGTACAAATCGTATGTCAACAATGTCAAAAACCCTTAATCGTGTCTGGGGCGAAGTTTTTCAACGTCTCGTTGGATTTATTCGCTTCGGTAAGACGATTTAAAATTATATAATAATATTGTGTATAGTACCCACCCAACACTCATCCCATCAATCAGGTTAATAACTTAATTTTTAAATTTAGCAAAATATATATTTTATTAAATTGAAATATTAATTTTATTTGTGTATAATTATAAATTATAATATATGTCATTATATATAATATAAATATTACGAGTTAAGAGAACGATTAATTATTTTCCAGGTTCTTGGTGCTGTAGTAACATACTTCATGGTGTTGGTACAACTTAAGTAAAACAATTCGATAAAAAAGAAATTAATAAGCTAAAAAATATTTACTATAGATTGTACTATTTTCACTTGTATTTGTATTATTTTTAATTTACTTGTGTAACGTTCAGTGTTTGATCAATGTTAAATTATTAGAATTAAGTAGAATTTAATGTTATATAAATGCGAGTTATTAGGTCAGAACTAACTCAAAACTGTTGAGAAATTTAATTACAGTTCATAAAAACTGGGTTATGTATAATACTACAATATAAAAAAATAATATAATATACAATATAAAACAATAATAAATTATTATCCTTAAGATATTATTACGTTGTAGTTGTAAAATATTGTTATTTAACATTACTATAACATGTATCGATCACATTTACTTATATGTCTAATCAAACATGCATTGTGTTTAGTTGCGATATCTGCAGTACAATATAATATATCCTTTTTTTGTCAATAACTATAGAATATTAGATAAATTTTTACATAATACGTATCTATGTCATATTTTTAAGTACCTATGTAATTTATGAATTATTTAGAAAAATAATAGGTACGTTAGATCATTTATTGTTAAAATTAATGCATATTCGAGTAGGTAAGAAAATAAAAGTTTTATATATTTTGTTTGTAAACAAAAATATGTATTAAAAATAATTGAACTATATACAGGTACCTCGATTGAGACAATCAAAATTATAGGTACTTATTATATTTCAAAATTGTCTTGTATACGCAATTTATTTAAATTGTATATTAATTTACTTGGGTACCTCTACCTATATAATATAATATAATATGTGTATAATATATATAAATGCCTTAACAAACAATTATATATCATTAAAAATAGAAAGGGGGAACGAAAATCCTCAGTGAATCACCTTGTAGCTGTATTTTTGTTTATAAAATAATATTATATCATAGTATGATTATTTTATTTTTATTTTCTTATTTTTTTTTATTAAATTAATTATAATTTTGTTGTTCCGTCAAGGAAGTCTGGTTCATCTGGAAATAAGTATATGGGTATATATATATATATATAGAAATAATATTATGTAGTGGAAATATTTAACTGTACAGATAGGTTTGTAACGTTTTGTTGGTAACAGAATAAACTACTATTACTCGTATTGTGCATCACATCTGATTGAGGGTTCAAAACTAAAATGGAACGCAACAACGTCGGAACGTTAATATAAAAATAATAATAATCTCGTAAAATAGGTCGTTCTATTTTCTATATTCACACTGCTCTGCGGATACAACGATGAATAATTATTGCAGAATATAACACTTTTGAAATTGAAAAAAAAAAATATCATCCGAGACGATTGTCAACAAAAGGAACAATTTATTTATATATTTTTTTAACGATGTATCACATTACATAACTATACATTGAGTAAGTGAACTGCGCGTTATACACTCTATAATATACTCACAACCCATCAACGATATCCTAAAAGAACGTCTTTATATTTATTCATAAGATTTCTTTGACATCAGCTGGATCACGACTTGACCTACATTCACGTAATTTCATAAGGTAGGTCTGATTCATGCAGTTGTGATGTTATTATTGTATTTTTTGAAAATTTTTCATTATTAGTATAATTTTTACATAAATACTGATATATGACCAGCCCATGTTGACTTAACCACGTTTAGAGGTCACTGTTATATTTTCGTTTGACGATTCCATAATACCACCCACCAAACAGTTAAATGAAAATAATCAGTCGATCCATATTATACATTATGTATTTTATAATTATACATAATATAAGAAATATGCATTTTTTTTTTTGATGGATCGTCTGAAAATTATACGATTTTAATAAACCGTAAAAAATTATACGGGTATACAGGTTATACAGATAATATTGTCAGCTGTACCTGACATTATTTATTAGATTTATAAAACGGTCGTAACATGGGACCTATAGTTATGGATATATGATCTAAGTCTCGTGCTAGGCGATAGTGTTGAAAATCTAATCAAGAAATGTTTATCCTCATTAAACAAACATAAAAGAAAAAAAAAACAGTAATGGCCGATAATATATAAATTACATATTTAATTGTACAATAATAATAATAATAATAATAATAATAATAATAATAATAATAATAATAATAATAATAATAATAATAATAATAATAATAATAATAATAATAATAATAATAATAATAATAATAATATGAATTAATAATAGCGGTAGTCGAGTAATTTGTACAAGTCGTGAACCGACCGATATATTGTATACAGGCCACAGAGTAATAACGAAATGAATAAATTGGTCGAGTTCTTTGGCCCTTGTGTGTATACTATAAGTTGCTTGTATAACTTGGCCTCTAAATCACCTTTACCGGGCTCTTCCAATGATCTAATTGCGTTAAATTAAAATATATATGGACATGAGATGGCCTCCGATATCGGTATGAGCCATATACATATAATATATACCGTTGTAATATGTGTTTGTTATACGTAAATATTTAACAGGCAATATAATATTATTAGGCATATCTAAACTCCTAATTAACACCCTAATGAATCTTTTTTTTTAATATACCTAGGTATCTAATATAATACAATATATAGTACATGGTCATTGGTTATTAAAAAAAAACTACATTTTAGATTCCCTAGATAAAATGTATTGGTTTTACAACGATGTGCTTTTTTTTTTATGTATGCATGTATGTATGGACTTGTCGAGCCGAAGGAGTATAGTATAAGTTTTTGAGCATGATGGAGCTATTTGATAGTAAAGTGGTTTTAGTTGGTATATCTCATAGAGGTTATTACTTGATTTGCTTGGTAGTTTTAATAAGCGTAACGAAAAATTATCGATCTTAATGAAATATTGTTATAGATTGAAAAATGACAAATAAACGTGTATTATTGGTTTTACAGTGTTGTTTTTTTTAAATTATTTTTTTTTTAGATTTCGAGCTAAACGAAGAATTTATTCGTTTTACAACTAGTGATGAGTAAAGTAAGATCAAGACCAAAACTTTGGTCGTGTTGACTCCAACTTGGTACCTATTAGTATTTGTCTTGGTCTTGTTGAATCCAATATTGGTCTTTGTCTTGGTTTTTTGCAGTCTTGCTTTTATTTCCAAATTTAAAATAAGGATAGATAATTTATTTATACGTATAAAATAGCTTTTGCAGATAATGAAAATAATTTATTTTAGCTACAAATTATATACACAATATAAGCATTGATGTACCTACTGCAGTGAATGTTTAGATATTATATAATATATATGGTACTTCATTTTGTATATTTTATTTACTGCTCAAACTATTATTATGTTATCAAAATTTTTTTATCCATATCTATTATTATATATTATTATTTCAATGATTCAACGGTATCTTATTTGGAATAATAAAAAACATATATGGATACAGATTTAGAAACAAATATAGGTAGGTACATACATAAATAAATTAGGTATATTTTAAATTCTAAAACTATATCTATACATATAAATATTCTTATGTCTAAAAATATATATAGGAGCATATATAAAATATAAATATATAATATAGCACCTATATTATTATAAATTATAGTATATCTATATATTTATTTATATTAAGGAAAATAAAAAAAATATATTTAAAAAAAACAATAGAACTAATAGCCTATACGATGTTGACGGTATTGATAAAAAAAAGAAAATAATGTATTCTTTCATACAAGATATAATCGGAAAACCGTTTACCCATACTTTTGAATAGGTAAATATCAGCCTATTAATCGGCTTAAATAATACTGAGCTATATTTATTCAGATTTAGGTTTATAGGGATAGGCTAAAAATTTAAAGACGCAGGCCAATTTAGTAACTTCTATAAAACGGAATTTTAAATATATAATCGTATATTTTAGGTGATTCAAATGATACCTTTGAGGAACAGTTAAGTATAGTAGTATAGTCGTAGTATAAACATTAGATACAATCATGTAGTACAGTTTTCTGTCTAAGCTATCTACAAAATCAATAGTTAAATGGGTATTATTTAAGGATTGCATAGGGCAGTTATTAGGTATCAGTACAATTTAATTTAGCTGAAGTTTGAGCTCCAATATAGTCGGTTTTCGTAATGCTACATTTTTATTGTTATATTGTGACTGAGAAAAAAAAATGGTTGGTCCAAACGGGCTATGATATTATGGGTGGCCGAAATATATTATGTTAATAATATATACCCTTACATCAGGTCAAGAAGTTTCCTTACATTTTCATTGATTTTAATTTAAATACGATTGGATATTTCATTTTACACTTGACTGTATTTCTTTAAGTTTGTTTTCATCTTTTCGCCTTTCTAATGTTTGTATTTATTTTATTTTAAATTAATTAACTTAAGAATTTTTCGTTATTGTTATGTTGTAAGTTTTTTCATTAAATTGCTACGTGTAGTTACATCAGCTTTTATTTGTCTGCAAAAAAGTCTAAAACTGTAATCATTATATACATCTATTTTTTATTAAACTTTATTTATATTATATTTTGTATAAACTTTAATTTCATTATTCATATCATTATATTATATAATGTATGAGGTTGGTTCAAAAAGTATCGGGACAAATATCATTATGGTTAATCTAGACATGATATTGCTTTAAACGATAATTAGATATATTCCCCATGTTTTGTTGTATATTTTAAACAAAACTCAAATCCACTATCTTATCTCAGTTTAATATTACACATGGTTAATTCGAATCAATTTATTTCGTTTGGCGTTTTCGACATGTCCTAAATTAATAAACAACGTGTATGTATCAAGATTTGTTTGAAACTGGGTAAAAATGCAACGGAACGTACGAAATTATACGAAAAACTGCTTTTGGGGATGATTATTTAAGTTATTCAAACAATTTCGACTAGTTTAAACGTTTCAAAGATGGTCGGTAATCAACTGAAGATGATCCACGATCTGGAAGACCGTCGACATCCAAAAACGATGATGTTGTGACGAACATTTGTGAAAAAGTGAGTGAATTAGCAGATGAAGCAGAAATCTCGGTTGGGTTTGTCATCAAATTATGATAGAAAATTTACAAATGAGAAGGGTTACTGTCAGTGAGTGCCGCATTGAAATATCTGGCTGATAATGCTCATCTGCAGACAATTGGATCCTCTCACAGTTGGCGAATGGCAACTGCGAAAAAACAATAAGAAAATGCCAAATCATTATCAGGTTGAGTCATTTCAATCTAAACGTGTTTCTGCATATGGACCGAGTCTTGTTTCAAATAAACCAGCCGAGGAAAACAGTAACCATAGCAGGAATAATATTATCAATAGCAAAGCCCTATTTGTTCGTACTTCCATTACCAATAAGTGTCTGGTATGCGTTGATCTACATAAGGTATATGGGTGTGAAAAATTCAAGAATATGTCCATTAAAGAATGGATAAATGTAGTTAACCGGTCTGGATTCTGTTTCAATTGTTTAAACTTTAGCCATCAAGTGAAATCCTGTAGATATCTAGCTTGTCCATGGTGTGGCAATAAGCAAAATTTTAATTTGCATGAAGACGTAACAATACGACTTCAGTTCCCACCAGTGGACGGAACGATCAATTCTGAGCAGCCAAATTCGTCTCAGGTTCTTTATTTTGAAACGGTCAAATCTCAACATGCCAAAACACGCCATCAAATGAAACTTCATTTGATTCTACTGGATGTTCATGGGCCTTTCCTGCCGATGTTGGGTATATAACGTTCCCTTTAAATCTTACTATTTGAGGGTCCTCATACTCCACGAATATACTCTTCTGATCTTGAAATTATATCGCTTTAAGACCCACCGGCCTCCGCACCTCACTGTAATAATTCCCTCCTAACTTCAGCAAAATTTAACTCAAGCCATTAGTAGCCATTAGTAGTAATTTAGATTCAATTGTAATCATCTAATTATCTATTTATAATACTTTAGAATATTAATGAGGTAGATATAAGAGGTATATGATCGCTTTTGGTGAGTGCTTTACAATCTTTTGGAAAAAATATCCAGATAAATCTACTTGGGAATTATACAAAATTAATAAAAAAAACACAACATTTTCGAATTCCACATCTTAGATTGCTAAAACGTTTTAAAACGTTTAAAAATTTAAGCTGGATATTTATTGTAGGTTCTTTTAACCTGACGAGTATTAATTTATATATATATATATAAATATTTATTTTTTTTTAAATTAGCACTTACCTTTTTTCTTTTGAATTTGACGCCAAATAATAAATGCCATGTTAAATTTTGATATACAAAACAGTTTATTACAGAAAAATAATAAGAACTAATCAATTAATAAAATGTGGACGGGGTCACTACCATGACGGCCGTTACGTGAGAGAGTAATTAATCCGCCGGTGCATTAGCTGCCGTGTGTCGCGCCAAACCGGTTGTGCAGGCGACATCACGCGAACGTCAACGAAAGTATTCACGGATGTTTTTACGACCGCGACAACTTTAACAGTAAAGTCAATATCAGAGACGCAATTAACTTGGTCGCTAAAAATTCACCTAACTGGTTATTAACATTATGTTTTTGGGATTTAATTAGATTACTGACATATTATTACAATTACAGACCGATAAATAAATTACAATAATAATAAATGAAAATATTATATAAATACATTATATATATAAATAAATATATTATATTATAGGTATACTATAAATAACTATATAATATACACTTTTGGGGGAACTAGAAATCATTTTCGAGGGGACACGATTCATTTTTCAATTTATAAATTGATCATAAACGACAATTTGTTGCACGATAATTATTCGAAAAAATAAAATTATTAAAATCATAATACAATTTTTTTCAATGTATAAATTAATTTTAGATAGTTTAAGTAATTTTAAGCAGTTTCGGTCACATTTTTAATACAAAATTGCATATGTCATGAATGGAGTGTACGAATTCATTTTTATATATTAAAATTTTAATCAATATTTAATAATAAATATTATATAAGGTGTTTACACATATACTGGTTATATTATTTATTTTACTAATTTTTATACAATTATTATTAGTTTTTTTTTTTTTTATTACTACATTTCTATTGACATATATTATATATTATTAAATGTGACATATTATATACTGAGGCAGTAAGATTAGTAAGGGAAATGCATGTTGTTGGTAAAAGGGGGAGGGGAAGACCGAAAAAGAGATGGGGGGATGTAATGGCGAGTGATATGCGGAAGGTGGGAGTAAGTGAAGAAGATGCGGGAGATAGAGTTAAGTGGAAGTGTAGGACCAGGGTGGCCGACCCCAAATAGTTGGGAGAGAAGGCGAAGGAGAAGAAGATATATAATCAATATGGTAAGAACCAAAAAGTGTTATCTCAAAATAATTCTATAAATCATTCAATCTATTTATAATAATCAGGTATCCTATAATAGGGTAGAAAAATTATCGTACATTTTATCAACATCTAAAAATAAATATACCTATACGAGTTTTTAATTGCCCCAAATTTGAGTCAGTCATGGACTTTGTTTACTTCCGGCGAATATATGAAAAAGTACATTATTTTATTTTATACTTTATTTATTTTTATTTTGTTTAAAAAAAAAATATTGTAGAAGTAGGTATAATGCTTTATCTAACAAATAAGATTATTTTATTAAATAATTTATTCCATTAAAGTATTAAATAAATTTATATTTCATTAATGATATTATGTTGTTCTAAAGATGTAGGCACTAAGTACCATCAAGATTAATTATTATTAATTGTACAGGTGTCAATCATAAAGTACCTACATACAGTGCCGCCCGCCCCTATCCTCAAGTGTAGCTATCGCTACACCCACTTTCATGGAAGGAGGGGTTAAAAATATGAGAGAAAATAAAATGAATAATATATAAATACCCCCCTATATTATATTGTAATACGAGATATAATTGTAATTACCTACTCAGTTGCACAATCTATGTCTATGCATATCACCGTGGTATGGCTATGGTTAGTGGTAACACATAAATTTATATGTATAGCAGGTACATATTTTGTGATAAAGTACAACAGAGCAATTTTAGAGCAGGAGTGCTATTAATAACTGCAGGAATTTCCGATGTATTGATATAATCGTATGGTATAGGCTAGAGAGCCTAGATAATAATTATTATTAATAATTAATAATATAATAATTATTTATTATCTAGGCTCTCTAGTATAGGTTATACACCGTATAGTCAGCCTTATAGGTAAACAAAACAATTTTTGCGCAGTCCATTCCTTGAGGATTTCCTCTACGTGTGTACGGTCGGCCTTGAGGATTTTTTCGGATTGCGCAGTCCAAAAAACCTTACCGAATTTCGGTAAGGAAAAACTGCGCAGTTAAAACTGTA
>JAIPRL010012732.1:0-11637 GCA_025469235.1 Pemphigus obesinymphae | reverse complement strand
GCGAATGATATGAGGAAAGTGGGAGTAAGTGAAGAAGATGCGGGAGATAGAGTTAAGTGGAAGTGTAGGACCAGGGTGGCCGACCCCAAATAGTTGGGAGAGAAGGCGAAGGAGAAGAAGAAGAAGAAGAAGACATATTAGATTGGTACGTAATAATACGTTGTTTATAATTATGTAATGTCGTATCTGGTTGAATGTAGCAACTTTGGGCTACACACCTAGCTGATTTTGTCTGGACAGACGAATTTACGACAGACACGACCGTATAAGGATACGTATTTAGTTTAGACTTTACCTAAAGTATATTTTTTCATACAGTTACATAAAGAATCAACGATAATGAGTATGTGTGATAGTCAAAGGTACTCAATCTTAGACCTAAGCTAAAGAAGATAAAACCATAAGTATCAGTGACCATGAAATATAGACTGAGCTATCATATTGGCTTCTCTATTAATCATATGTCTCTTAAGTGCCAAAAAATTTTGATACCAAATAAATTTATATGGAAACGATTGTTTTAAATCGTGATAATAATACTTTGATAAGTCAGCGGACATTGCAGAAACATAAATAAATGTCGTATCATAGGTGTACTTAAGAATTTTGACGTAACTTCGTATATCAAATGGCCAAGCATTTCTTATCATTATAAGTGACGCTTCTATATTGTTCTGTGGTTATAATCTCAAAATCTGAGTTTTTCAAATAAACAATGGAATTATAAACAATTTGTTTCTACGAAATTTTTTATAAAGTTTTTTTATTAAAGTTTGTGCTACAACTCCCTGTGACATTTCGTTCTCAGGATTTAGTTGTCGATTTATAGAGGAATAAATGTTAATAACTCCAAGACAGAAGCAGAGAACGCTCATTAGCTACTTCATAGCTGGACCTCTTAATTTTGTAAACATTGTAAAATATTTGAAATTACCGTATTAGAAGGACTAGAAAAAGAGGGTATATAAATAGACCACATTTCTATAGGGTTATTGAGAATAAAGAATAATTATTGATGGAATGTGCAGTTAAGGAATTTGTAACATTACCTGTAATCTCAATCTGTCTATCTTGTATGGAGTGATGTAAAGGAATGATGACACCACCATATCTATCATGTCTATCGGCTCTAAATAAATGAAAATGAGGAAAACGATTATAATTGTAGCTTAATATAGACATTTGAAATTAGTAAGATTCTTCATCGCCCGACGGGGAAAATAATATATAAATAACAGTGGACTGAATTAAAAAACGTATGGTGGAGGGCGAAGAGGGAGGTAATATCAGTAGAGTTTTATAAGGTTTTTTGAAAGTGAATAAGCTAATAGAGCAATCTAGTTCGAGTCCGAATCCTTCTAATTATAATTTAGGGGAGCGTATTCTAAAATAGTAACATTAGGTAAGGAAATATTTGGGTTATTAGGGAGAGTTGGAAAAGAATCGAAAGAAAAACGAAAATCTAAAGAATGATACGGTTTATATTTTTTTGGAAGGAGAATTTAAAGAAGGGGAGACGATGAAGTCGAAGCTGTAATCAAATGTAAAACATCAGGTTCTCTTACAATATTGCTTTTATTAATGTTTGGAACCTTATCAGAAAATGAAAATGCGGAATTAATTGTCACAGATTTCTTTTACTTCAGTTACTCCCTGAAGGAAATATGTTCATAGGAGATGATGTTCTTTATTTCTTTTTGGGAAACCCATTCTTTGCAAGGCAGATTAGTAGCTAGATGTTAGAGTTTGCAATTTCTATAAATAGATCCAAGGCTCTCACATGAAGAAATATCATGACAGTGATCACAGCGTAATTTTCCGCTGCAATATTTCAATGGTTAAACGCCCAGATGTGTTAAGTGGATATTTACGATTTTTCAAAAATCATATTTATAGTATGTTAAATAGTATATTTAAAACCATTATACTTACAAATATATTTAATACATAATACATCTTAATATAAATTCCATCTATCTAGTCTGTGCACAAGAAAATTATTATTATTAAATGTATTATTTTATTTTATATATTTTATTTTTACAAAAATTGCACTTAACACATGTGCACACTTAACCATAGATTTTTGAGCGTGACCAAACCGTGAACATTTATTACATTGTGTCGACTGTTGGGAATCGAATACTTGGCTAAAAATTTTAATTCAACATTCAGCAAAATTCGAAGGAATAGAATTCACATCCCTTTTAACGTCGATTTAACGAAAATATATTACTTTGACCTGGTATTCGAGGATTTCTCAAAAATCATCTTTCAAAACTTTATTGTCCAAATGAATTACACTTTAAATTACACTTTATTAGCTTTAAATCTATTTGAATCGAATAAACTAGATTTAATGCATATATGAGCGTTCTTTATAGATTTTAACATAACTTCAACTTAGTTAGAGACGCAGAATAAATGATAATAACATCATCAAACTTTTTTGTGAGAAATTTTCGTACAGAAATAATATGTATTTTACCCAAAATGTTATTAGATGATAACAATATCAAAAAGAACCCAGCATAGTTTGTTGGAATACACATAGAAATTTTTGATTGCCTATCCTGAATATCAGAATGCGAAGAACATACGTGCACTATGGGTACGGAGCCTAATGCGCCTGCAGACACCAATTTATTCTAAGATACGTGAGATATATTATATCAACTAAAAAATCAAATGACGTTACCTCATTAGAATCAAGTTTTATCTTTTTCGGAGTATTTTTCCTAGGTTGAAGATTTAACGGATTTATTAGGATTCGAATTTTGAATAATTACATGATCTGATGAATTAATGTGACCGAGTGAACCATAAGAATGGCCCTGGTGCGAGAGAAGCAAATTTGTTATTTTACATAATAGATATTAGATACATATTATAATAATTATAAAGCTATGGAAATAATATAAAAGTTGTATTCAGGAAGTATTGATAACACAAGATTACATGTTAACATTAATATTATAATAGCTGCTATAGGTTACAGTGTAGGTGCGCAAGCTAAAATAAAATAAATAATATAGAATAGCAGAATAGTAGTAATTGCTTTTTTGACTCCTGAATCCTGATTAGCAGCCTGCTATTACTATTGAAAAATAACAGTGCTATTTTCACTGCTACTGCTATTTGGTACCATCATGGCATTTTTCTCCAATCTGACGTCGGACTAATAGTTGACCGATGTTGTCCAACACCATGTTGGACGATGTACATTCTCAGTGTAGGTATAGCCTTAGTCGTTTATCGACTATAGGTTTTATTTTTGGTTATGGTCTTGGTTTAAATTTTCTGTTCGGTCCGATCCATGAAAAATCGTACTACTAAAAGCTCTAATATATAGGTTAAAGAATAATGATTTTTTTATATTATATTTTTGAATATTTTAATATAAAAGAGAAAGATAAAAGTGCTAGCGGAAAGAGAGGGGTAGTATGTACATTAAAAACAAAAACCAAATACTATACCTATATAGATTAATGAATCCAATATTGATACTATTTGATAGGTATATATATAAAAAAAATATTATTTTTCGCAATAAATTTACACTATAATTAGTATATTAAATATATATAGGTACATATCTATAAGTAATAAGAATCCTAACTTAAGAATCCCACTTGTGTTTTTCTAGAATATCGATACCAAATTCCACCTTATAAATTCCAAGGATTTGCGATTTGCAAGTCCATTTTTGACATTTTCAACTTGCTACGTAGAAGCCCACACGAGCTTTTAAAGTAATAATGTTGCTAAACTTATATTGACCTAGAATGTAGAATTAAGAATTTCGACATGACGGAATGTTCATTTGTCGGTATTTCGTACCGTGACAAAAACTGAAGTAAAAGTATTTCAGATTGTACGTAGTGTAATATGTAGCTCATTTTTATCGAATCTAATTATTTGCAATATGTAAGTAATATATTTAAATAAAACAATATTAAACAATTTTAATTTGTCAAACAGAAAAATATTTCCATCCGACTTCACTTATCGTTATCGGAATTGAATATGTATTATTTAATTTAATTACCAATTTACATTTTCAATTCGTACAGAATAAAATAAAATAATGTACTAAATTATTCTTCAAACATTCGTTGTAAAATTGATATGTTAATTTTTAACACGAATATAAACGCATATAATGTTCATGGCAACAGATTGTACATTTTGCAAGCCACATCTAATTTATGAATATTATTTATTAAATATTCATATTATAGATATTATTCAATTAATTATCTATATATAGTTTTGAAAAAATTTACGAAATAATAATACAATATTACATTCCAATGTTGGATAATCATATAATAATATTTTTATGCACTGTATACTGTATTTTATATGCACACTATATTAATAATTCTATATAATAAATATAAAATAAATAAATATATTTTGCAACCTAAAGGGTTCGATATAATTAATTTTTCACATAGTTTTATCGACACGCCCGAAATGTATAATTCATAAATTCGGCTATCTGCCATTCTATATATTTTTCCTCTTTATCTGAATATTGAAAAAAAAGCATTCGAGTGGCAATTTCCATTTGAAAACCGCAGGTAAACATCCTAAAGCTTCCAACAAAAGGGAGTGTTTTGTTTATATTTTGATTGTGCGTCTTTTGTTTATAAAATAATCAATAATACGAAATTACGTAAATGACTAAAATTGTTATAAAATGAATAGACATTTTTTTTAAACATTCTCAGTGACATTTAATATTTATATTATGCATAATTAATGAAATAATCATTAAAGAAAGAAGTAGACAGTATCATTAATCTTGACTCATTTTATATACCACCCCGTTTCACAAATATTTATATTCCCTATCAATAATACAGTAGAATATCGAAGTTGTATCCTAAAAATGTAGTTGCCATAAAATATGAATTAATTAAGTCATGAAAAAAATGTTTTTTTTATTCTTATTTTTAAAGTGCAATACTACCAATTACTTAGTGAAGTTAAAATTCAATAGTTGATATAAAGATTGAAGATGAATAAAGATTTTACATCCTTCCATAACTAAAATAAAAATATTTTATAACGAATTATAGTAATATTAAAAACTTGAAAATTTCATAATACACATTTTTATTTTCATAAAAATACTGTGGACAGTACTGATTTTTGTAAAGTTTCAATTCGTCTAACATATAATTACTATGAATTATTCTACCATTGTATGGAGCCATAAATTTATATTCTTTTATTATTTTATAGTTTTAGTAACTTTGATCCATCTTTGCCTTTAACATCATTTAAACTGTATTACAATTTGTGTCATAAGTTATGTTACTATTCCGAATGTTGATTACTTAAGTTAAACTTAATTTCGGATTCTAAAAACTAAATATCTACTAACTTTTTGTTTGACATGCAGAGATTTTAATGGCAAGAGTAGAATAATTGATTTATAGATACTTTAATTTTTAATTACAATCAACATGTTCTTACTTAGTCTGTTTCTCGTATACATACATAGATTATACAAATATTGGATTGAATAATGTCTCATGCACATAAATTAATTACATTACTGGTGAAAAATAACACTGAATTAATATTGACAAGAGTTGAACACAATTTATCATATATATTTAAAACATTATCAACTAGAATAGCATATATAATAGTTGGTGTTAAGGAAGGATTTTGGTATCAATTAATCATTTTTTTTTAAGAAACGTATAAAGGGACAGATCTCATTATTTTTCACAGGGTCATTAATGAATCATCCAGTAGCAGCTCGTATTAAGGCGATTGTCTGTAATATACATATAATAAAATAGCAATTTAGACCATCTCTAATTCCAATGTATAGATGAATCTAGTAATACGATAAGGAATATAAAAATTGATCTGAATTCTTGGTATTTTCTCCCTAAGTCTGTCTAAAATTAAGTTAATATATTCAGACATTGAAAAATTGACATTTTAAGTTTTTGTGAAAATCAAAAAAAAATTTTAAAAGTGGGAAAGTCGTTCTAAAGTAGATTTTACAACGAATTCATCTCAGTTTTCAGAATCCTTATCATATCACTAGGACAATCGGTATGTTGGAAATGGGATTTAGTATATTTTCAAATACTGTAGTATTTATTGACATGTGCCTATGCATGCAAGTGAACACACCACCATTGTTATGTTAAAAGTATTTACACACACTAAAGACCAAATACTACTCACACAAACACACTGTTTAACGTGAATAATTCAAATAATTTCCTATAGATACACAATTAAAATTACACAAATTAGTGATATTGACCACGTAATTTGATTTGTTTATTTCATGGTTGTTATCACGGATAACCACCTCAAGAAAATTATTTATTATTTTCATTAATAGTGGTTAGTGTACCATACCACTCCAATTGGTTTTGTATAAAAGTTATCTTTTGGGCCATAAATAGCTATATTTATTATACTATTCACGTAACGCATAACACCACACAATACACATGGTACATGATTCAAAAGTATATTATCTTTACTTTCTAAACTAAAATTGAAATTTTATTTCAAATCTTTTTGTTATATGTATATTTTCCATTGCTATCAGTTTTTATCATACAAATAGTCTGAATAATAATAAAATTTATATTTTGTGGTGCTCATCAACAGTAACCACCATTAAAAATCTGTTATCATTGATCGAGTGTATTGTATACTGTAAAGATTTTTTTCTTCTATTTTTCTAAATATTGGAATAAATATTAAAATATCGATAATTTTCCAAGAAGCAATTTCAGTAAAGAGGAAATTAAAAGATGGTTTTTGTCATTGTACCCTGTCCAAAAGTATTAGTATATTATAATAAAAATATGAATTATGTAGATAATTTTGATAGACTGAAAGGTGATTATTCATTGGATAGGAGAAGTAATAAAGTGGTATATGCGGTTAGTCTTTCATTTTATGGATTGTGCTATAACAAATGCATTTATTATTCATAAGGAAATACTTAACATAGAATATTTGACCAATCAAAACTTTAAAAGAAGTATATACAACACACTATTATCTGACCAACTAGTGGCAGTTACTGAAAAATGAAAAAAAACTCTATTTTAAGGTGGTGCTTCTACAAGAAAGCCTAAAATAATCCAAGCTATTAGATTTCATAGTTCTAGTCATCAACCTCAGAGAACAACTTCTAGACTTTGTGGTAAATGCAGCACAAAAAAATAACTAGTAAGAAACACATGGGGGTGCTGGGTATAGTATATCATTTAAATAATGAGGTTGTTGATTTTTCATGCATGGTGGTTACTGTAGGTAACCACCACCAAAACTTATATAACTTTGTAAATAAATTATATTTAATTAAAATAGTGGTACATAAGCCATTTATTCACTCTATACTATATTTATTTAGCAATATCACAGATTTTTTTTTTAAGTTCCTGTGCATATTAGGGATAAAAATTTACTTTTGGTTTGTGCCTCAAAGAGTTAAGGAGCACACGCATATATACACCGCCTAAAATTTCAGTAAATTAGCAGTGTTTTTATATACCTATACAATTATTATTTATTTATCGGTGTTTTAGTAATTGACGAATATTATTAATGTACATATTATCAAGCATCGCACCGCTGTATTGGTGGTTACTGGTTACTATCAGTAACCGTTTGGTCGCGGTCATAGATTACATAATATCAACATCCGTTGCACACAGTTAAATAATGCATGTTCGCTGTGCCGTTTACTCACAAGCAGTTGTATTTAATTCCCTCTCCAGGGAAAAATACACCGTGTAAATTATATAGCATGGCGCAAAAAACTAGTTTGAACCACCAACTATATATATATATATCTAACTATTCTGTGATCGTATCTCGTAATGACGTTTTTCTTTTGGTGCAGTTATTATCTATCCATTTTCAGATGTTTTCGGGATATCACTTATCTAGGTTATGTAGACATAAAGTAAATTTAATTATGTTTTATACGAATGTAGATAATATGCTCTTTATAAAATGAATGACATCACGTTCATTATTACAGTACCTACCTATAACATTGACATTATAGAGAAAGACATAGATAAAATATAATATAATATAATATTATTATATTATATTTAATATATTTGTCATTAATCCGTAGTATTTTTTGATTGTGCACCACCAGATATTTCATCCACGAGCCGCTATTGAAATCATCTTTAAGGCTAGGATTTAATTATTATAATACTCTTTTTTTTTTCTGAGAATTATATTTTTAATACGATTTGAGTGAATAATAATTCGTCAATCGTAACATAATAACTTAACAGGATATAAACGAAACTTTTTTCAATAATACCGGCATAGACGTCAGACGAGTTTAATTTATTTTCAGCAAAATAAAAACTTACCTTAGTTACCTAAGCTTATTGAGTTGTACATGTGTAAAAATTATATTTTTAAATTATTAAAATTTTTACATATAGTTATATATCCAGGAATCTTTCCAAATCAATCATTAACATTTTAAAACTCGCGTCTGGAAGTGATCATTTATTAAGGCATTGTATGTAGGCATTTATTAGAATTATTCACGTCACCCAGAATATTTGTATGAGCAGTATTTTATCTTTAGTGTGTGTATATACAATGCATATGTCAATAAATATAGCTACGGTATTTGAAAAGACACTAAATCTCATTTCCAACAAACCGATTTTCCCAATGATACGATAAGGATTCTGAAGACTGGTCTGAATTCGTCATGAAATCTTCTTTAGAACGACTTTCCCAATTTTTTATTTATTTTCCCTTGATTTTCATGAAAATTCAAAATGTTAATTTTTAAATGTCCAAATATATTAACTTAATTTTAGGCAAACTTAGGGAACAAACCAATAATGTGGAAATATTGATCTAAAGTAGACATTATGACAAATACAGATCAATTTTTATAATCATTATCGCATCACTAAATCCATCGGTTCATTGGAAATAGATATGGTCTAAATTGACAACCATTTATCGTCAGCTCGTGGCATAATCTTTCGTAAAACCACCAGATTACAGGAACGTCTCCATCGTGGAACTTACGTCTCTACAGTCACGTAAAAAGGTCCATGTCTCCAGCACCCCCATTTTAAATTTTAGGCCCAAACCCGGGGTAATCATTTGTGCAGAAAAAATTTTCATTAATGCTCGTCTCAAAAAAAGTTATTCGTACTTTGTACGGGCGGCGCTGGAAACATTTTGAATTTGGGGTCAAAAATAGTGCCAATCGTTAGTGCACTAAATATTTTCAATAGTGTTCATCTCCATAAAAAGTTATTCCCATTTTATGTGTATTTTATACGGGGGACTAATACTAAATAATAAAGACATGACAAACTCCCCCTTATTTTCGAATTTCTTATATAAACTAGTGCTAATATTTGGTACTTTATTAGTGCTCCTTAGTGCAGATCATTTTTTCGTTAATATTTATATCCAAAAAAAGTTAAACACATTATTTCAGCATCCCCTCCCCAATTTAAAATTTTGGGATTGGACCTGGGGTAATCATTAGTATTTCATTAGTGCTCGTTAGTACAAAAATATTTTGTTGCTAATAAAACACTAAGGATTAGCCCGGGTCCCATTCCAAAATTTGAAATGGGAGAGGAGATGCTGAAATAATGTGTTTAACTTTTTTAGGATATAAATATTAACAAAAAATGATCTGCAATAACGAGCAATAATAAAGTACTAAATATTAGCACTAGTTTGTATAAGAAATTCGAAAATAAAGGGGAATGGTCATGTCTTTACTATTTAGTATTAGTCCCCCGTATAAAATACTCATTAAATGGGAATAACTTTTTATGGAGATGAACACTAATGAAAATATTTAGTGCACTAACGATTGGCACTATTATTGACCCTAAATTCAAAATGGGAGGGGTGCTGGCATGTCTCCAGCACCGACCGTACAAAGTACGAATAACTTTTTTTGAGACGAACACTAACGAAAATTTTTTCTGCGCTAACGAACACTAACAATCGCTTTGGGTTTGGACCCAAAATTAGAAATGGGGGGTATTGGATACATGGACCTTAGAGGTATTTATAAATAATATTTAATTAATTATATATATATATATATATCCCATTGTACGATATGTGTATACAAATTATTTTATTATGGGCGATGAATATATTATATTAATATGACAAAAAAATTTGTAATTCTGAGCTGTTATTCTTATATAAATATTTTTGTGTAGTATTTAATTTACCTGGACTTTTAATAATATTTTTTTTCTGAGTAGCACGTATGTAATTTTTCGAATTATACGCCATAACTGCAGCTTCTACCCGTGTTTTATAATTGTTTCCCTGAGTAAAATTGATCCGTTTTCGGCCAATGTGCTTATTTATGAGACTGTTGAATTGTTCACATGGATTGTTTGATGTTTTCAATCAATCTTTCTGTATTTGCTGCTAATCTATAGACTATGTGTTAAATATCAGCCATCAAGCCAGTTTTTCAAATTCAGGTACCAAGTTCGTTTCTCCAATTTTTGGCCTGGTGCAAAAGTAGTGAGCACAGTTGTCATGTTGTCCAAGACGATGGTATGGACTATTCGTAATATCTTTTCTGAGGTCTATAAATAGAATATAATTTAAATAAACTAATGAGTAGGTAATGACTAGGGCTCGGAAGTTGTTGTATTTATATGTTTTTATATGGGCTATTTGATTTATTACTAAGTAACTTAGAAATTAATTTCAAGACACTTCGAAAAAAATATTAAAAGTTTATAGTGCATAGTTTTGCATATTTGAGGATTTTTTAGTTTTAAGAGCACATTTGACGATTAATGGTAATGCAATTTAAAATTTAATTTTTTTAAGTTTTTTTGTATTACCTACAAAAGTTTTGTATATTATGTAATCTATACACTTGCATGCAGCAAAAATGAACATTGTAAATATTTATAATTTATTAATTATTAATTATTATACCTATAGGCTATATGTGACGTATTGTATTTCTTATTATTTTAGATTTGCCAGTCATATGCAGCGACAATTGTGATTGGTCCTATAATAGCTTATATAATAATAATAATAATAAATTAATAATAATTTTTTTTTTCATTACAATGTCGCATAAATATAGGAATAATCAGAAATTTTAGGTTTTATAGTTAAAAATTCGACTTTAAAATCAATAACAAATTTTAAAAAATTTTAGAGGATTTTAGAAGGTTATCGATGGGAGAAATATGAGAAAATATATCGAATACTGTGATTCTTTCGATAAAAAATGTTGCATTTAAACTAGTATTAATATAATTAGGTACTTATTATATTAAATTAAACCTAATCTATTCGTCGTTATAGGAATATTTACGGGAGAGAATGCGTGAACACAACCGGATTCGACTGGTTGACTGGGTAAACTTAAATTTATTAGAATATAGTTCTAAATTCTAATTTCCATACAATTATACAAATTTTTTATTTAAAATTTCTTTGAGGGTATTAACCTTGAACAGGGGCGTCATTTGGGGGGGGGGGTCAGGGTGTGCGGTTGCACCCCTTACTTTTAAAATATTCTCAATTGGCCTGCTGAAATAATGTACCATTTATTAAATAATTAAAATTAAA
>JAIPRL010012731.1:0-11639 GCA_025469235.1 Pemphigus obesinymphae | reverse complement strand
AGTCATTATTTTCGAAATTACGACGAAATTAAAATTCTCGATTTTACAAAATCGTATTTTTCGTAATTTATTGGTAGTTTTTGCTTACGCATTAAAAAACTATTATGAAAATCGAAAAATGACCTCTCAAATGTACCAACTAGATGCAATTTGCTACCGGAAACCGGGTATGAGTGTAAAGATCGGAGCACTCCTTCTGGTAGAAAAAGTGTTTACAGAAAAATAAAAAAAATAAATAAATAAATAAACATCATTGTAAAACCATAAGCTTCCTCGCTACGCTCAGAATATAAAAATCGTATATAACATTAGGGAGGCATAAAACAAATTTATATCTTACTTGAGATGTTCTAAGATTTACTAAAAAACAATATGCAAATATTATAACTTCCAAGCCCTACTTATAGGTAATGATAATATCTAGTGCCCTACGTAACTACTTTTTGATGTATTATTTTTTTAACATATATATTTACTTCAAACAAAAAAAAAAATTAATTTTTAATAACTCAGAAAACGTATAACAATACATATATCAAAAATCGGCGTCGTAGGGTGCTGGATAATTGTATTTTTTATAATTTATTTTATTTTATCTTTTTACGATATTCTCAAGTTGATAAATATTAAAAATGCATTTACATATTTTTATAACAAATATCGTGATTACATGATAATGAAAAACTATAAATACACAAGAATATTTTTCAATTACTTTAAATATATATTAAAATATTTTTAAATTATTGGATTTAAATTTTTCTAAAAATATCTTTGAAATTTAAAATCGGTAGTTTTTCGTTTCGCATATAAAATCTGCCTCTATGAAGTAGATACCAACTATAAGGCATTTGCTATCAAATAGCTGTATGATTAAAAACTCTAAATTATATTTTATTGTACATAGTATTTGTAATCAATACCTCACGATGCTCAGAATCTAAACTGTTTAAATGAATGTCATACAATAAATAAATATAGAAAATACAAACATGACAAACGCATATTTATCCGTTTCCTTTCGAATATATATTTCAAGTCTCGTTCAAGGATTAGACATAACTCCCATATGTACATATATTACACATAACGTGTTTATTATATAGTGTGTAACAGAACTATTTTAAAAATGAAATAACATTTGTTCTTTTCAATATTTGAAACATTTTTTTACTGTTTATTATACATTCTTCATCTTTTATAAATAATATTTTTAATGTAATTAACATTTTTTGGAACTGTAAAAATAATTTAAAAATAAATAATTTATAAAATCGATTTTTAGAAAACATCTATGGAAAAATCTTACACTAATGTTCAGTTATTAACTTTTATAATTTTATGAAAATGTAAATTTTTCTTGCTCGTATAATATCAATAGGTACTTATTAATGTTGTATCGTTTATATTTGATTTTAATGGTAGAAATAGTATCTATTGAATAACTTACCGGTTCGCGGAAAAAAATTTATCCGTATCGGATAACATTTTTATGTATAGGTACTAACATTTATAAGTAAAACAACTGTTTGAATGTTAATACATTTAAAAATTGTACGAATAAAAATTGCTTTTTTTTATTATTATTTTTTATTTAAAATTCACATACCTACATTTTAAAGTGCAAGAGTGTTTTTTTTTTTAAATATTGAATAGGATGAAGTTATTATCAAATATAGTTCCATTACACCTTGTATATGCATAAAATTACCGACATTCGTTCAAGTAATCTCAATAGTACGAATCACAACGACCGATAACCGCGACCTTTTGTAGATATGGTGTGTATGGTAACTATAAAGACTGTCATCGTATCCCCACATGATATTATACTGATCCTACGCGGAGAAAGTAATCGCCACGAGTATTTTGGGCCAGTATCATATTATATACCAGATATTTTATATCATTACATAATATTACGTTTCTAAGCTCAGAATATACAATGTCGATAGAATAGAAAACAAATAGGTTTTAAATTAATTTGTTTTACAAGATTGACTTTTTTATGCTTTTTTTCATACTAGCACTTTTAATACGCATATTTTCAGCTAAAATATCATTTTCAAGTCCACAGTAATAAAAACACAGAAAACGAAAAGTTTTTGTACATCATAATAATTATGATGTACTCGAACTATAATAATAATTATAATTATTATTAATTTTGGTCTAGTGTATATTATGCAGATTGAATTTCAAAAACTCTTTCTTGGACTATTTCGAAACATCACGATACAGCTTTTCGGTTCTAAGCCAGCGCATTTCATTGATTGAATAATAAACGACACGGTAAAGAGTTAAAATTTCATAAATTTAATCCGGCGTTGTGCTCGTAAACGAAATTTATTACCATATTATCGGAACCTCTTATAAGAATACACGTGTATAGCTATATATTATGTCAAGTGTGTTAGGTACTATAAAATACGTTTTTGTAAATATTTGTACAAATCGAAAATTGCACGTGCTTTTCCATCTAACCTATTAATCTTTATTTGTTACAAACAAAAATATATAGACCAGATTCCAAACGAAGCACAAAAATTTACATTATGTAATATTTCATTTTTTGCAAATTTAAAATGGTCGAAAATAGTGTCAATGAATAATGTGGATCGAACGTTAAAGCAAGGATATTGACGAGCAATGAGCACATTTTTATCAGATAACGAATGTAAATTGAATTAATAATTTATGGGAGAAATATGAGTGCTATATATATCTGGCCAGTTAAAGATTAAATTAACTTTGGAAAGTAACAATTGTAAGTCAATCTCGCCGAAAAGTTATTACCTATTATAATTTTTTTTTTTTTAATATAACCAAACTATTCTCCGATCATCTAGGTCAAAACATTATTAAAAGACAGTGGTAAAATTAATTAATTAATTTTAGAAATTCAGTAGTGCTATTCTTTAGAACTAATAAAATGTATTGCGATTATTTTCATGAAAAACATTATAGTACATATACTTACTATTTACCTAGTTAATACAGTTACAATGTATAAATTGCAAGAAAATTTTTTTTTTAGTAGCAAAACCACCCCAAGCTGATAACATTATTATCAAGCTTTATCTATTACCATAAACTGGGGTATAATGACTGGAATATAAATTAAATTATATCATTATATCATGGAAAGGTACCCTGAGATTCTATAATGTGACCAAGTTATAGGAATGTTTAAAGTTCAAATTGATGGAAAATTTGGAAATATACCCGAAAAAACGGGTTTATTCCATAGGTCTGTGAAAAATTGGAAAAAATTTTAAAAAGGTATAAAGACAATAATAATTATTGATAATAAATAAATATGACATAAATATGTATGAGAAGTGATAGGTGATAACATATTATCAAAGAATTATTTTCAATCGTAGATTATATATACTACTAGAAGGAGCATTTATGTAGTTCCAGTGATCCGACGTATGGTGGCTGTTATAGGTATTTACACATACATATTGGGAAATACAATACACTTTTATTGTACAATTATAATTTGAGTCCATAACTATGTAATATAATTTTCGTAAATTTTTAATTGATTTTGAAATTAAAACATTTTTGTCACCATGATAGGCATCACTCCAACAAATACTACGTGAGACCGCACTTCCCACCCAAATGCTCCTTCCAGTAGTATAAAGTCTATGTTTTTAATTAGGCATTATAGTATGGTGGCTACGTTGTTATCACTTCTTTTTATTACTTTAGTCCAAAGATAGTGTGTTATTATTATTTTAAATTTGAAAAAAAGTATAAAACATTAAACTTGATCAAAACAGTAAGTTTTAGTAATTTTAATATAATTAGACTTATTTAAGGGTTGACATGATTAGACTTCAGTGTAATATTATTAAAAATTAATAAAAAATAAAAATAGGTACCTACTTAACTACTAAATTAGGTTAATTAGATTTTACTTGTTTTTGAGTTTTATACTAAAAAATTTTACATTATAAAGTATTTTCACTTCAGAAAAATACTAGGAAAATCGAAAAAATACCTCTTCAAAGTATCATCTTGTAATATAATAAAAATGAAAAAATAATTAAATTATAAGTTATATTATTTTATAGAATTATAAAACTTTGTATAAATGAGGAAACTAAATTGGTAATTTAATAAGATAAGACATGAATAAAATATAATAGTATAAATAATGAATATTATTAATGGGTGTAGCTAAGTGGCTAATCATTACTTTTATTATATTACTTAAAGATTATATGTAAATATCTAAGGGTATTTACCGGTTAATTTCAAATAGATTCTTATCTTGGTGTATATTTGAAGATAACATAAATTAAACACTAAATCCTGTATAATAGAATATGACAAGGATTTAAGGTATGAGAAGGAGGTTGTGAGTACGATAAATATTACTACCTATAGAAAATATACTTTTCGGTATTACTACAGAAATATGTGTCTCTTAATTGTTTCCTCTAATTCAAAAATAAAATCAATGTACAGGTGATCTGTTAAGCCCTTGCAATCAAGTCAAGTTTCTGAATTACGGTGTACCAAAATTATTCAAATAGTAAAATAGAATGGAACACCTCCAATACTCAGTCTAACTACAATATATATCCAAATCCGTAGATAGAAAGGTATAATTCTAGTGGGTATTCATGATTTAGTTTCTTTAATTCTAGGATAGAATCAACGTATAGGCGATCTGTTAAGCTCATGTAATCAAGTCAAGTCTCTGAACTACGGTATACCAAAATTACCAAAGCACTAAAGTTAACCGGTTAAAGAGAATATGATAATCAATGATTACGTTTGAAATAAATAAAGTAATTGAAATGAATTAAACAAATTTGAATATGAATATGAAAATGCACAAATAAATTAATTACCTGCAATACACAAATAGGAGTAGAGTAAATGTGAAATAGAAGGGCTCGACGTACGTTACAAATTAAGGTTGTAAGGCCAACTCGAAACGTACGTGAAATTTACCCAAAAGGAAAAACTGATCTCTTCCTAAATCAGTCTCGAATGCTAAAAAGCAGAGCAGTGTACTCACGAGAGCTGATGGAGAAAAAAGACGCCCGAGCTTATGTCGCGAAGGCTTAGATAACCTCGTTCGTCATCCCCCACCTAGTTGTAAGGAAAATGTACTGGAAAGAGTAATTTTATTAAACATATGATTGTACACCTAGCGGTTGTTTTGGGTGTGGCAATTGTTTTAAGTCAAAATAACAGCTGTTGGTTTAATCATTAATGTGATATACTCGTGTTTGAGTATTGTACATAATCAAGTTCATTGTCTTATATATTTTATATGAAACAAACGGGAACCATTACATTCAATATATTACAATCTAAAACCAATTTGCTATAAAATAAACCTTTTTAACCCCAAAACTACTATTTCTTTCACTCCAAAATTTTTGAACATACAAAATTTAAAAAAATACATTATGATAAAAAGATAAAACCAATACATTTCTCGGTCCACTCAGAATCTAAAATAAAAATAACTAAAAAGTAGATAGTTCGTGGTTGATATTATGGTAATATATATGTTGCTATACAATTTTTTTCCCCTCAATATTTCCTATTTTTCGAAAAAAAAACCGTTTTTCCGAGTTTTTTCCCTGATTTAAATTTTTTCGAACATTTTTAATCTCTAGGAATGTTTATTTTTTAAATAAGAGTAGCTAGTAAACATTCAGTTCACAAAGTATACTTTAACTTATTTATATGGTTTCGTATAAGAGTATTCGAGAGCGGATCTGAATTGTATTCAAGGGGTGAAAATGGAACGAACAAGGATAATTTATTATGGAATACATAGTTAGTCATCCCCACCCAAAATATACTTTATACTCCTCAAACAATGATGAAAACTCCAATCAGTGGGCGATCGCCACGTGTTCCCCTCTCCTTTTTCAAATCCATCCTTGAGGTGCATACTTTTTATGTGACACAATATTTGTGCGTATTCGTTCAATGTACGAATATTAACGGTTAATTATTATTTAAGTGAGAAACATAACGACTGTTTAAACTGGCTAATTATGATATATATTTGGGTAGTTTAACAAAGAACAATTATCATGGAACTTTCCACCGCATGTGCATATATTATGTATGATGTATATTATAGTACTTATAATATGTACATAGATGGAATATGAACAACAATATAATAATTCATCTCTTTCACCGTACAGACTCGACGTCTGCTCTTGTCACATAATCGCTTTAATACTGTTTAGACGCTCGCGAGAGAAATAACTCTCCCGGAGCATGATCGAGCTAATAACGATCTGAATATATTACGTAAATCAATTTTTGAATGATATAACTCATACTACTGGTAAAGTATTTTTTATACCGCGCGTCAGTGAATAGATTATTACATTTTAAGGATATGTATAATTATTCATGTGGTGTACAATTTTCCAGTATTTATCATTTGTTTTTTCATTGACCAGTATTTCGTTACCCGGCCTAAATTTAAGTGTCAAAAAAATATTGTCACGACTCGCCGAAAGTGTCGACTTTAGATTTTAGAAAACGGGTTTTACCATTCACAGGGATCGTTATCAAATTATTCATGACGTTCAAAGAATGAAAACAATCCATCGATGAGTCCATTTTCAGATATTCCAATATATTGCGTGCATATTACATATTAAATTTCATCAAATATGGTATTCAACCGAATTCCATAGTAAAATTGTGTGTCCGAAATCGCAAAATATCTTTAGCCCGGCTCGTACTTTCACAAATAACTCACTGAAATGTTCTCCGTAGTCTGGTTAATATAACCTTGATAAGAGCATCGTATATGAAGCAGAATTGACATAACATAATCACGTTTAATGCATTTACTTTTACTTGCCACAAATATGCATATAATATAATAACGGTCATATCGTTATTCGTATTTCATAAATTTGTCTATATTTATCAATTTAATATTTTCGTAAAATAATTTTATGTCATATAACATATATACATATATATATTCTTATCATCTTATATTTAATTATATTAAATATACTACGACTTTTAGTAGGACAAACAATAATACGTAGCATAATACACTGACGTTTATAATTTGCAAATAACAGCCAATAAGTTTAAATATATATGAATGTCTAAATATAGTTTATAATATTATCCAAATTTTATATAGTTTACATAACCTCATATTATTACCATCGTTATACTAAGTACGTATACATTTTGTGATTATATTATTGTTTGACCAATTAATTTAATAGGGAGGTTCAGTTAGTACTGAATGTGTATAAAAAGATATCAAAAATAAATTTATTACATAAATATTGTGTAAATTAAATAATCGAATCCATAAAATTTTGTTTTATTTTAATTTGACAATAGCATTTATTTTTATTTATCATGTCACTTTTTACAATTTTTCTAAAATTTATACGAAAAAAAATATAACTTAACTAGTTTTAAAGTAAACAATTTTAATAAGACCTGATATGTAGATAGTATTTTTCAAATTTAACTTCAATAAAAGTAAAAAAATTATTCATTTTTGTGTAATTTGTAGATTTTTCAGAATTCTTATACCTACCACAAAAAATGTTTTCATTTAAATTGATTTTTTTTATTTGTATTTGTAAAAATAAAAAATATAATTATTTTAAATTAAATTTTTCGTAGCATTAAAATCTGAGCCTCAATTATAATATAATAAATATAGGTATACAGTTATCTGGTATATATATGGCAAAAACGTTTAAATAAATTGAATTCCATCGATGGGGATTTCGGTTTAAAAGCTCGCGGATTCGACTTTTTTACAAACTATATATGTGTAATTGCTGACCCGTATATATTTATCCCTGTAACTTTTAAATATGTCTTTAAATTAAAAAAAAGATTCATGTCATTAAAAGATAGCAATAAATAGAATCACAAATATAGCATGTGACATAAAGATCTTCTGCATTTTAAAGGTCAACTATTAAGAAAAGAATTGTACAGGTTATCAAAAATATCGTTTTAACAGGATCATAGTAGTGAGTGAAGCGAAAAATGAATTGTTTTTAACATTATGTGTATTTTGTCTTTGTCTCTACGTACACATTTAAGAAAATTCTTGCAGTCATTTTATAAACAGGAGTGTAGAACATTTTTGATAGAAAATTAATTCCAGGGATGAATTTAGGGAGGAGTAGAGGGCCCGAGTAACAATTTATAAATGTTTTGGTGTTATTTCCGTTTTTTATGTATTACGGATTTGGTTAATTAACCGATTGTTATGATGCGTAGAACGGTCGTAATACGTTCATACGCTGATTTTGAATACAATAATTAACTCGAAATGAACCGTGCATTGTTGGTTTAAAAATTTGTGCAATTTTAGGAAAATAACAGGGAAAAAACGCAAAAAAAAAAAAATGGCGAGCAGATGATGATGGATTCGAACTCGTATCAACAAACCTATCCAAATACCTACAAGTATTCTAATCATACGCTTTAACCATTGGGACACCTTCCTATTCATGGATTATAGTATTTTTAAGGATATTTAACTATGGCATATATAGAAATATATAAAAATCATCAGTTTTATTAAATCTGTGTTATAGTTGTATATTCTTAAACATTATAAAATAATATTCCATGTTCAAATTACACGATATTTCAATTAAGATTTGTAATTAAATTAAATATTAATATAATATTATTTAATATTGCCATATATTATTATTATCTATATTAGAATATTAAAAATAATGCTACACAAATATAAATACTAATAAATATCTATCATTATTTTTACAGTTATTTTAACGAATAATGCTTACTTATCTATATTGGCTATTTAAATTTTAAGTACATATTATAATAATGGTATCTGGTATAGTTTCTAACAGCACCAGAAGTCCCAAAGGCATACGGAAGTCGCCTAGTATACCTTTCCGAATGAGAGTATATAGATGTAGAGTATAGGTTCCAACACGAATAAAATATGTGGTATATATTTTTAGTTAAAATTGTTTATTAAAAAGTACAAAAATGTTGTGCACGCTCAGCTGGGAATCAGATTCCGATCACATACGTGATAGACGTTATACTGACAATTTTATTACAAAACGTATTATATAAGATAATATTATAAAATCGACAAATTTTAAATTGTCTTAACTTTAAAAACAAGTTTCACTTCTAAATTTTTTTATTTCGCAAAATAAATTTAACAGTTATTACTAACAAAAATTATATAATTAAAACATATATATATATATATATATATATTATTAATCTGAAAAATAATCACACAAATCGATCATACCTACCTATTATGGCATTTTCGACATAAAATTTCTTCCAACCACCTTAACAAAAAAAAATTGCATGCATTTTGATTAGGTACAAATAGGTAGGAATACGAAGAGGACATTTTTGCACGATAAATTATTGGACCTTTGAACGATCCATGTGCGGTTTAGTCGAATAAACCGACAAAGCACCAATATATGATTTTTCGTTCGGTGATTATATTGAACCATAGAACGGTTAGTGCACGGATGAGATAAATGGACCGATGGAAAACCAAAACATTTTTGTAATAGTTATTTATTAAACCTACGATCGTTTCATGCATGATTTCGTTAAATTAACCGACCGGGAACCGTACAAAGTTTAAATATGGTTTAAAAACAATATTTGCACTTTGTATGCAAGTCTTGGTTGAGTGAACCGACCGAACACCAACTATTATTACTTAATAATATACTAAATAATAACGCTTATTTACGTTTTAAAAAATGTATTTCATAATTTAGTCGTCAAAATCAGAAAAAAAGTTGATGACTTTTTTTTTAATTATTTATATTTCAATGGTGTGGATTTGTCGGTATTTTCGAGACATCCCCCTCCCTCCTCCAAAAAAAAAAAAAATATTTCTTTACGCCAGTCCTGTTTGAGTTATTAATAATAATTAAATTTTTAAGATTTTCTAGTCATAAAAGAATAATTAGTTTTGATTTTCTAGTCGTTCAGTCTGCTTATCAAGTGACTACTCATAGTTTTCAAATACATATACGATTAAATATATAGGTACAATATTATGTCATTTTACATTCTGACCAAAAGTTTGAAAACCCGATATTACAGGAAAAGAAAAAATTTCAATGTGAAATATATCCCAATATATTCATTACATCCTTACGTAGTGTTTTTATATATTTTGTGATTCTGGTCGACCGGAAAGTTGAAGGACATCGGATTCTCCTCTACAGCACGTCCGTCTACGTTCGTTATATAATGTCCTAAGGCCCAGCCGCATACACATTAAATCATTATAATATAATATTTATTTATTTCCTGTAGAAAAATTCAATGTTATACATTATATTGCCTGTCGGAGAATAGTATATTTAAAAAAATAAAGCCTAAAAGAAACATAAGGAAACTGCTATTTACGTTTCCTTCAATGATACGTATGATGAAAATCTGAAACAAAAGCAGAAACATTTATAAACCATAAATTACATACTGTTAAAAATATATGAATACATAATGAAGAACTTCATTATATATAAACATAAATTACTTTATGAATAAAAATACAATAAAGCGGAATGCTCATCCGAGTGAGTTGCCTAGTCGATACAGTTTACCGATCAATACGTAATGCATATAATTCAAATTCAAGTATATTTAGAAATAGTTATAAACAGTAGCGTATGAGTATTAAAAATTATTGAATTTCAAAACTTAAATACCTATTTTCAATTTTTGTGGATATTATTTTCAAATAATAATACCTGCATTTAATATAAATAATTCCCTAAAAATGAATATAACTAAATTTTATATTCTGAGCGGTACAATATATTTTTTCGTTTTAAGATGATATTTAATTTATTTTATATTTGTCTATGAGTAATTTATTGACCAGAAGACTGGATCATCACGATATAATATTTTCAATCGTACTTTGAATTAAAACATTATCTAAAAAAACTATTGAAAAATGTTATTTCTCTATAAATCCAATAATATTGGTCCTAAACACTTGAAAACTGCCCACAGTATGTACATATTTTGTTCATGTATAAAAAAAATTAGAGGATTTTAATAATTTAATATATATATATATATATATTGTAACGACCTAAAATCAGTGGATCTTATTTAAATATAAAGCATTTAATTGAAAGGTCGCGTTGCCACCAGTGTTGGGATTATCTAGATAAAATTATTTAAAAGATAATCTAGATAATGACTTTATTATCTTTTATCTTTTATCTAGATAAAAACAAAATATCTTATCTTTATCTTTATCTTTTGAATTTTTTTGAATTATAGACAAAAGATAATGAGTTAACGAATAACATACATTTTTTTTTTTTTGATCACGATGTATACGAAACTATTTTATTAACTTTTTTTTTTTATTACACAAGTAAATTGCATCACCCTGTATGTTACGTTGTTATGCTGAATCAATTTTACTCTGTACATATTATTATTAAATTGTATATTTTTTTAAAAGTATAAATTATTTTTCGTAGTGGTTATCTAAATGTCCACATACAATATTATACCTACTATTATACAGCGTTTACGGCGTGTTATTGTAAGTCGACTTTTTTTTTCAATAATAGGCCGGTTCCAAG
>JAIPRL010012730.1:0-11645 GCA_025469235.1 Pemphigus obesinymphae | reverse complement strand
GAATCCGGGTATTTCGGCTAGTATTAATACTCGTATATATTATTTCAATATAATTTTTCTATTGTTAAAAACCACTTCTTTCAAAGCCCAAAATTATCATGGATTTAGGTTTTAGACCTCTTTTTTTTGTGGACTAAAAGGTGAAAAATCCGACAACAGGACATTAGATATGAGTCCCAAATATTAAAGTTCAATGTTCGTATATAGTTCATATTACAAGTATATAATTAATTTCTGTATAAAAAATTTCTCGCATTCAAGTTTTTAAGACATTGTAATCGCACATTTGTTTCAAGTTTTATTGCCCTTGAGATACGTGTACTAATTTCATTTTACTAAATTGGGCCGAAAGGGATATTTTTAAAAAATTTTTATGCTTATTTTGAATCCAGGTTCAAACATAGTTTTTTTTATTAGTTTCAGTTATGTGTTCAATAATCAAATTTATAGGTCGTAGAGAATCATGACATACGGATTTAAGAATGACCTTCGAGAGGAATCAGTTAATGAATCATTGGTTATTTTTAGCTCAATTTTTGTTCTTTGTATCTTTGTCCTTTATGATTTGTAACTTTGTGGATCATCCACAATCTGTGGATTAACATACGATACATGTGTATGAGATTTAGATCAAAATACTTTAAATACACAAGAAATATTGATTATTCTTTTACCAAAATCTCTTTGAAACACTATTCGAAAATACCTGAATTTAGAATATGATAAATTAAATGTCACATATCTATAACATGGAGATGATCCAACTTATTCAGTTATAGTGTTTTCGCATATTATTTGTTGATGATACTTTAAGCGCATCTACACTTGAGCACATTCAGAATCGAACATCGTGAGCACGGACAAAACATCGTGATCGGCAATCGGTGGCTTATGCTCGAACGTCGAACGTATATCTCGATCACGGTTATGGGACTTGTATTTCCTCACTTTACCGTTTATCAAAAAATTCATCGTAAGCAATTATTCAAAGTGAGCATACATAAACTTCGAGTGAATATGAATGTTAACAACAGGATATTCATGACCATATGTACCTAAGTAAAACCATGAAGTCTACAACCTAATATTATTTTAATTCATAACAAAATAGAGACAACGTAGGGATTGAACTTACAATCTCGAGATAAAGTATCTTGTGCTTAACCGACTGTACTTGCCGGCCATTGATGATTGATGTAAATGTAATTTATTAATTTTTGTTGAAATTAATAATATGTCTAATGTGTTTTTATTTATGGTGTAAAGTACTTGTGGATTTTATTAAAGTACCTATCTAATGTACTTACCTGTATACATATTAGCATATATTTTATTAAGATCCTTGTTGATGTTTATACATAATACGAGTATAAAAAAATTAAACAATTATTTTTTTAGCGTTTTAAACTAAAAAAATAAAATATGTTTTGATTTTGATTTTGATTACTAGTTTTGATATTTTATAATTTTCTTTTTGTTTTAAAATATATTCAAATATTTCTAGAAAATTATATCAATATTCTTTTCGGATTTCTTACTAGGTATTTTAATATTTTAACTCGTATTTGAAATTTGTTTGAAACCGGGTACAAGTTTTCCCTTTTTTTTTTTTTGTTAACACCACGTATTTAATATTAATTAAATTTCTTTATCCACAAGATTATTTTCCAAACATTAATATAGAAATCTCACAATAACTATGTAATATGCAATGAATATTTGGCGATTATAGATTAGAATAGATAATATTAGTATTCAAAAGTATATTAGGTGTACTATAGGTAATGATCAATACGTGACCATGTTCCACATAATATAGATAACAATATTCTAGTCGTAATGACATCATCGTTTTAACCGGCTACCCCAGCTATAGGGGGAAAAATATAATAATCATCTTGTCAGTTTCATTGTGTATAATATTATTATAGTATGTTGAGTATTTGGGTATTTGCGATGACGTATAATACTAAGCGATGTTCCCGAGATAAATACTACCGGGAAAAGGGTCGAACGATTTAAAAACGATTTGCGTATCGAAAAGTGATCTTGTTCCATATTACACACTATACGGAATATTTACTATAAGATATTTTGTAAGTTACAAAACGATTCTTTAATCGTCTCGTCTCCCCTAGTCGTTTATAAAACATATTGACGAACAGATAATTTTTATGATAATCGATGATATTATGTGGTACAGGATACTATTATAGATTGCATTATCTATATCATTAACATTATTTGATTTGGTTGACTTGGTTCAAAATTGTTCAATTTTAGTTTTTTTGACAAAATTTAGTACATTTAAATAAGCGTAAGTCATACATTTCATATATATACATTACATGGTATATATATTGTACACGTTTCGATTATGGTTGATGAAAATTTAAACCAGTTAAAAATAATTATTTTAAATAGGGCCATTTTTAAAAGTAATATAGTCAATAATCAATTAATTTATTATTATTAAATTAACCACAAATTAGACAATAGGGTATAATTTTTTAAAATTTTCATAATTTGGTATTATCCTATTATTTTTGTTGATGTATAATAAGGCCAGTAATCTAACTGTTGAGACATTTTTGTATCTTGGTCCTTATTGTGCTACCAATTTTGCTTAATTCTTTTCATCACGGAGAAATATGTTTTAATTTTTTATATAGGCAATAGAATGATTAAAAAAAAAAAAAAAAAAAAATGAAGATATAATTTTAGATAACTTCTAGGACAATGGGCTTAAATATGAAAAATTTGTGGCAACTAGATCATGGATCTTATTATTTTCAGTAAAAATAGAAGTGCCTACAGTACGAACAGAAAAGTGTATTATACGAATATATGAAAATAATTAACTTAAGATTTTCTATTTTTTTTTTTGCACTAAAATATCTATAATTAAGTCAACCTAAGTTTTAAAAAAACACCTAGTTTCTTAAAAAATAATTTTAATGACTAAATTCATCACTAAAATTTCGGGACAATATAATTACTGACCTAATAATTTTCTTTGTTCTTAATGTAACCCCCCCTCAGGAAACAATAGTTGATTATTGTGAAGTGCCAGAAAATACGTGTGGCCGTTTCCAGATTAATTGGCATACGGCAATGTAGTAAAAAATAAAATAAAATAAAACGTTTTCGAGTGAGTATATTTTTACGCCTATACTGCACGGTGGAAGGAATTTTGTTTTCGTAATTATAAAAATATCCTTAAATAGTTAAGACCTGGTATAAAATATTAAATGATCAATGTGATTTACGTGACGTTTTCTTAATGAGTTTTACAATAATATTAACTATAGACCTGTGTCGTAACTGCCGGGTTGCCACTCGGGGTAATTAAGATACCAAGGGTATGAATCATACGAAAGGCCATCCTCCACATCGTCCATGAACGCAATATTTTGGGATCCATAATGTCGTTTAATATTCACCGAAACGCATCTTTGACTGTAAAGTGTCAATAAAACAATAACTAATTAGCCAATTTAAATGTATACCTGAAGTTTACAATAATTTTAAATTAAACACTTCGAATAAAAAGGAAACGGACATAATTGAACTATTAAAAGTAAAATAGTTAGGTACACAATTAAAATGTAAATATTAACCATTATAATTTGAATTTCATTATAAACACTTAATAATAAAATCTTCAGGTACATAAATAAACAATACACAATTTAGTACAAAAGTCTCACGATATGAAACTCGAGTAGACTTTTGATTTCGATACTAAAAAAAATAATTTCATATATACATAGGTACCTATACACTTATTAATTATTTAGTGATAAACGTTAAAAGACAATATTTATTATTATAATATGATTATTATAAAATGTGCTGTATTATATAATTTTATAATAAATAATGTATTTAAAGAATTGAATTTTTGTAATTTAAGTTTATAATGTATTATAATTTTCAATTCAATCAGGAAAAAAATGATAATAAGGTAGATATGTGAAAAAAATTCGATCAATAAGGAGTGGAAGCACTATTCACTCGTTGAGTAAGATATAGGAGAGTGGATATATTGTATTTAAGAGCAACGAGAAATAATTTATTTTTGTTTCGATAAAATGGTTCTAAGCGGAATATAATAATAATATTTTATATAATATACATAGTTATTACTGTAAAAAATTAAAAAAAAATATTTGCAAACAATTACCTATTCACAAAGTAGTATAATAATATTTGTGTATAATATATAATTATTGGCGTATTTTCAATAGATAAGTTGTCTTCTGGTCCAAAATTCAAAGAATTAGCAATAGTCAACTTGGATTCCAAAACAATGCATGTACTCATTGGGCAGCGTATAAAAAAATTATAAAAAAAGTAGTTTACTTCAACAATTTTGGTAATATAACACCAACATTAGAACTTCAAACATATTTTAACGGTTGTACCGTAGAGTATAGGTAATTATTCAAGATATCAGAAATATAACACGATTAAATTGTAGTTACCTATTTGTGTTTGACGATGTAGTGGGCGATTAAATATTCCCCGTGAAATTAATTCACAAATTAATTAACTCACCGGCCACCTAGTAAATTTATACTGGTAGGTAAAAATCGCCCGGTATGTATTTATGTATTATTTATTTATTTATTATCTTACTTAGGAAAATGAAAAAATACTAATTATAATTATAAATTATATTATAACATAGGTACGTATATAAATATATATATATATAGGTATATATTATGTATATGTATATTATATCTATAAAACCGAATGTATTCAAACCCAGACCGACTTCCTCGGTCAGATATTAAAAATAATAATTCACTACCTACCAATTCTAAATGTTTTTAACATTATAGGGAAATCAGAAGGGTAGGGTGTACTTTGGAAGTGTCATAATACATTTAGTTTTAGTCGTAGAGCCCTCGGGATATCATTGACGGGTAGAGGGTACATCAGTGCATAGGTGCAACTAGAGCTCTATTTCTGGGTGGGCTAAATTTTAATAATATCAGTGACCGTTGGGCCTCGCCCCCACACCACTATTATTGATTATCAACACTAACGTATTTCTATTTATATTGCTTAGAAGTCCTTAAATATGATCTTACGAAATTACAAAGAAATGAAAAATCTGAATTTAACGAAATCGTATTTTTGCCGTTTTTCGTCATTTTTTGGTAGTTTTTCCTTACACATTAAAAAATTGTTGAGAAAATCGAAAAATGACCTCTTTAAAGTACCAACTAGATGAAATTTGCTATGGGAAACCATGTAAACTTGTAAAGATTGGAGCACTCCTTCTGGTAGTAAATTTATTAACAGAGAAAAAAAATAAAAAATAAACATCATTATAAAACCACTAGCTCCCTCGCTACACTCATAATCTAAAATACTTTTGTCCTTCGGTTTTTTTTATTTAGTTAAATTAATGCACGACTAACATTATACTAAATTTTTTCAGGTTTTAAAATCTCATTTTACCAATTATTTGGACTTAAATACATCAAAATTGATAATTTTGTTGAAAAAATTTAAATAAGTATAAAATAAAATGTTGACTACGGATTTTTGAGATTTTTTGAATTTAGGTAGAGTAATGTTTATTTAAAGTTGTATAAAATTTTTAGGCCTTAAAACCTAAAATTACCCCTTTTAGGACTTAGAAACCTTGAAATCTAAAATGTCTATAAATAGCCCAAAATTGTAAAAAAATTCAAAAAACTCAACGTAAATATATTACTAAATTCAATATTCAATGTAAATTTCTAGATTTTAAAGTCATTATTTTTGAAATTGCGAAGAAATGAAAAATCTGGATTTAATGAAATCGTATTTTTGTCGTTTTTTCGTTATTTTTTGGTAGTTTTTGCTTACGCATTAAAAACTGTTGAGAAAATCGAAAAATTATCTCTCTAAAGTACCAACTAGATGCAATTTACTACCGGAAACCGGTTAGATTGTAAAGATTGGAGCACTCCTTCTGGTAGAAAAGGTGTTAACAGGAAAAAATAAAATAAACATAATTGTGAAATTACTATAGATCCCTCGCTACGCTCATAATTAAAAATAGTTTATATAGCAGTTACAATACTACTAGCATCCTGACCACTTGAAACATTCACAAACCCAATAAACTGTTCATCTACTAGGTATATATTTTTTATCGATATATGTAACGGTGTCGTCCGTTATCTGAATAGTGTAAATACGAGAAATTTTGAACACTTTATCATCGATTTTGTACCTTATTGGGAACGGCTATAATGAACTTTCAGTACGGGTACGCCGGGTCAAATCCCATTCCGTCCATATGTTTTTTTGCGATTTTTTTTATCTAATATCCGAAATCGTTATATATTTTCCTATCATTTATTTTTCGTTTAATTGAATTAAATTTTGTATTTACCGACCTATTTTATTTCATTAAATTGTGCATTATATAATATCCTGTGAGGAGTCCATTTAAGTATTTAAATTTGTCCGCTGATTCATAGAATAGGTACCTATAAATATAAAATCGTAGGACATCCGTAGTATTTTTCAAAATTTGAAATAAATTTATGTTGATATACTTCGCAAAACATTATCATATATATACGGTGTTTAATCGGACTTTGGAACATATCGACCTGACGAAAATGGTTGTAAAACATTTGAGAACGAAAAGTCCGAGTGATTTCTTATATGTGCGAAGTAGGTACCTACTATATTATATTATTCTTTTTTTTTATATATACCAATATTATATTTAACGGTAAATATTCTTTAAAATTTTGATAATGTTTATGTTGAGGTTGAGTAAAACCTGTAACTGGTTCGAGTTCTTGTAAAAATCCGAGAATAGTATGTTCGATCAATTTTTGTATTCAATCGGAGTTTCAAATTTAAGGTTCCGCACTCAAAAGTGATGAACATACAAATAGTCTCGTAAAAAAGGAGTTGCACAGGGCAGATGTTGCACTTAAGCTAGTATAATGATAATATTCATATTATTGATAAATTAAAACTATAGACAATAACATATTACTTATGGTAAATTATACATTGGATTCGGTAATAATTACACATTACGTCCAAAAACTGGGTGGACTAAGCCTACCCAAGCCTCCCCCTATTTGCCTCTAAGTATCAGTGTATAACATATTAAATTCTCCCACTTCGTTTATATTTTTTTGGTTTTGCTATAAATTCTTTGTTATTAATGATTGGTTTATATATAAACGGGTTAATATTTGGTTCAGAATCCTTGAAAAGGTATCCCTGGCAAGTTCTCCCTAAAATCCCGTCCGATGGATTTTTTTATAAATATCCCTTTCTGCTTATACGATTGAATCTTATTATTATTATTATTATTAATTTGGGTAAGGTTTCTTAATGCAGGCATAAGGAGTGGATTGATCGTATTTAAAAAGAAAATACCAAGGGATACCAAGAGATACCAAAAGTGGATTTTCAAGTTCGTCTTCTGTGATCGATTTTTTTTTTTAATTTTACCAATTAACTATTTAATTATATTAATCATAATTTTCAGAAAATTCTTAATCCTATAACTGTTATATATACATGTATAATATAAATTAAATTAAACGTATATATTTTGCATAAAAATAAACAATAAGCAATGCCGTAGGTATAGGTATAATATTTATTTATTTGAAATTTTTTTATTCATAATCGTTTTTCGAATGAAATTATTTATTGCTGCTTATGAATTCAATTCATTTACCACAAGTATTCTATCCGACGAGCGATGTACTTCCACCACTCAACTAACCATACTGACCAGTATATTTACATTAAACTAAAAGAGTATTTTAATATACATAAATTACATTTTTGTTTTTTCAATATTTTATTAAATTCAATATCAAATTTCCTGAACTGAACATACACTATAACATATATTAAATTTATATTTAACAGTTATAGTTATGTATACTCATATTACATTGAAGCTCCACTCAGAAATGTTTTATTAAATGCAATATATAATATAATAATATACACCCATCAAGAATATCCTGTCTGATAAGCGAAGTGTATCCATCCCTACTGACACCTGACGAGCGAAGAATTTCTATTCCCTACTGACCGGACTTTTTTTGTTAGAAAGTTCAGGTAGGAGTGATATATACATTTTGGGGTAAAGAGGTTTTTTCATGGGAAATGAAGTCACTTTTTTATTTCCCAAGAAGTTTTCTTAAGTATAAAGGAAAACTACCTTTTATACAATATGTGCAGTTGGGCTTATGTCTACGTGTGTATGTATAATTAATATAGCTTGTGTTTTATATACTTAGCGTTAGCGCGACGTTAGAATTCTATCGCGCATATAAATGACTCGAGGAGCTTCGATAGTTAATTTCTATTTTTAAGTTACCACCAAACATTTTATATATCGTGATCATAATGGGTGTTCAGACGTAAAATGGCAGATGAATGTAATGTAAGCAACTATTATTGTTGGTTTAAATTATATTAAACAAAACGAAAATTTAGTTTATTATATTTTTGTTTTACTTATCATTTATTAATAAAAGATTGACATGTAATTCTGTATTGTATACAATAAAATTATTCAAATACTGATTAACAATTTTAATATAATATATCATATTTAAAATATTTTTTAAAAAGGAATGTTTTGATAGTAAATTCATTCTAGTTGATATTTTGGGGAGTAATTTTTTATTCCCCTCCCCTCCCTTAAAACAAAAACCTACACTCAAGCTTCGCTGAGAATCATTTTATGGATAGTATCCTATTTGATAAGCAAAGTGTATCATCTTCTATTGAGACCAGAAAAGAAAAATAATTTCCACTCTCTACTGATCAGACTTTTTATTTTTTTAAATTATTACTTTGACCGAAACTCTGAAGTTCTGAAAATTTTATACAGCGTTAAATATACGGTACTCAAACTAAATTCAAAAAATCTTAAAAATCCAATGTCACAATTTTTTTTTATAGTCATTTTAATTTTTTCTGCAAAATTATCAATTTTGAGGTATTTAAGCCCAAATAGTTGGTAAATGAGATTTTAAGAGCTGGGCAAAATTTGTGATTTTCAATGATGAATAACACGACTAAAAAATAAAATAAAAATAACAGCCTCGATCGATCCCTAGAAAAAAAAAATTATATGAGTTATGTATACTACACCGAAGCTACGCTCAGAATCGTTTTATTGAATGCAATGATTTATCATTGCTTTCAAATTCAATACATCCACCAAAAGTACCCTGCCCAGTAGCGAAAGTGCATCCACCAATACTGACACCCGACGAGCGAAGTGCTTCCACAACCTACTGACCGGCTTTTTTTAATATAGATATATATTTAATTTTTTTTTTATAAAATTAGGTTTTAAATAATTCATAAAATGTGTAAAAGCATATATTACACTTGGTTTCAGTAGGGTGCCAAATAATATTGTTCTATGTAATTTTTTTTTTTTATCTTTCAAATTATAAAATTGATAAAAATGAAAAATACAAAAGTAATACTTAAAATACAAATTTATAAATACATAAAATAAAAACAACAACAAAAAAAAAAACAATGATATGGTAGAACATATATTTACATTTAAAATGTATTTAAACATTTTATATTCTGAGCGTAGCGAGGGAGCTAGTGGTTTTATAATGATGTTTATTTTTTTTTTCACTGTTAACAAATTTACCACCAGAAAGAGTGCTCCGATCTTTATATGCTTAAAAGGTTCCCTGTAGCAAATTTTATCTAGTTGGTACTTTAAAGATGTCATTTTTCGATTTTCTCATTAGTTTTTTAATGCGTAAGAAAAAACTACCAAGAATTGATGAAAAAACGGGAAATATACAATTTCGTCAAATCGAGATTTTTCATTTCTTCGTAATTTCGAAAATAATGACTTGAAAATCTTGAAATTTATATCGAATATTTTATTTAGTAATATATTTACGTTGATTAAGTAATTTTTCTAATTTTTTCGTAATTTTGGGCTATTTATAGACATTTTAGTTTTCGAGGTTTCTAAATCATAAAAAGGGTAATTTTGAGTTTTAAGGTCTGAAAATTTTATACAACGTTCAATATATGTTACTCTAACTACTCGTAAATTCAAAAAATCTCAAAAATCCGTAATTACAATTTTTTTATATAGTAATTTTAATTTTTTTGACAAAATTTTTAATTTTGAGATATTTAAGTCCAAATAGTTGGTAAAATGAGATTTTAAGTCTTGAGAAAATTTAATGTAACGTTAGTTGTGCATTAGTTTAACTAAATTTAAAAAAATCGGCGGAAAAAAGTATTTTAGATTCTGAGCGCATAGCGAGAGAGCTAGTGGTTTTACAATGATGTTTATTTTATTATTTTTTTTTTTAAGTTTACGCGCATTTCGCGCAGCCCCATAGTAACTTTGCACCTATAAAATTGCTACTTTTTCCAGCTACATTTTGTTTGGTAATCGTGAATTCCTAACATTTCCCAAACATTTTTAATTGGTATTGTATGTTTATTATCTTAATTATTTTATTCAACTGTATGTCATATGTGACTGTTTAATTATGTTACTGTTGTATAGTATACCTACCTATTGTAATATACACCAATTATAAATCAAATGGTTTACATAATATTTTGTTCGTTTTTAATATTAAATGTCTTAAACTGAACATTCAATGAAATATACTGTATATTTTATCTAGTAATAGTTATGTACCTATATGAAACTGAGCTATTATAAACATATCATATTACATTTTAAAATATACATAGGGTTACACTAAATCATATTTATTTCTACATAGTTTGATCATCAATGTAATATTAAACATACCTACCGAGTATATAATTAGTATTAAGAGTTGTGTATGCTACACCGAAGCTACGCTCAGAATCGTTTTATTGAATGCAATGATTTAACATTGCTTTCAAATGCACTTCATCCACCAAGAGTACCTTGTCCAGTAGCAAAGTGCATCCATCCCTACTGACACCCAACGAGCGAAGTGATTCCACCCCTTACTGGCCGGCTTTTTTTAAAATTGTTACATTTTAATTTTTCTTAAAATTTCTTTAAAATTGCCTATAGAGAACCCCCTATAAATCGTCGGTGGGTGTGATACGTTTTTTTAATATAATTTTTGAAAATTTCAACATTGTACGACGTGCACCATGAAAGTGATAATTACAGTTTTATAAAGTAAATATACTTATATATATATTATTGAATCAGTAATAGTATGATCTATATTAGAAAAAATATTCTAACGATTTTTTAAAGTTGTCCCACAATATCCTACAAATTGACCAGTATGATTAGATCATATATAAAGTGCAATGAGAAAATTAAATTTTACATAGAATTGGAAATAAAAACCAATTAACTTTTAAAATTGACCAACAATATCCAACAAATATACAAATATGAATTAAACGCACTTCTAAGTTTACAAATTATCGTATTTTTCTTCTAATTCATCTTCACATTCATCCTACATTCAACTCCACATGCCTCTATATTTCCCTGATTAACTGTTGGCGCCGTGCACTTTCCCTAAGGCAGTCTACACGGATCGCACGCACACGGAAGATTTGGATGGGTAACCCTTCATTAAAATAGGTACACAAGATCGATCGTAATCATGTAATTTATTATTATA
>JAIPRL010012729.1:0-11646 GCA_025469235.1 Pemphigus obesinymphae | reverse complement strand
AGCCCGCCTACGCACATTAACGTTTTTTCGCTGTAACTCGAAGAGTAATTGTCCGTAAAATTTGAAAATCAATCCGCAAAATTACGCATAATATCCGCAAAATTATGACGTAGTGGGATATAAAAAATTTATATATTTATATTTTTATTTTATATAAAAAATTATTCATGTAAAAAATTTAAAAATTTCGCACATGTACATGCTGGCGAAATGGTGCTCTAATAAAGCGTATTCTGTTAAGGATATATATTTTGATAATCATGTATTTCATTACGTTTAATTGTGGTTTTTACAATAAATTAAAACTTTAAACATTTATAACATGTAAATCCAAATAAGTATTTACAAAAAACAAAATTACTAATGAGGCATATTATATATTATTTATAGGTAGTTACAACATTTTAAGTACAATTTGAAAAAAATATTTGAATTGTATTTTTGATATTTTCTTAGGAATTTTGTCAACCTATTCGTGAAAAACATTTTAGGGATGATCGACTATCTTCTAGAAAGCAAACACCAGTTTCCAAAAACATAAAACGGGACGCTTTCTGTCACGCTTTTGAAAGTGGGGTCCCGTTTTTATTTACCAGCCGTTTCTCTAAGAAATGTAATAATTCTTTTTTTACAGTTTTCAAACCGATATTTGAAAATGTTGGAAGAAAATTATTAAAATTTACTTTTTTATTTGATGTTCCATTTTTTAATTTTCAAAATATAGTTATCCTAACCTATCCATACGAAATGTACTGATATGCAATTTTACTATTGAGCTGTTGTACTATAAAAAACTACACTTACAAGGTGTTCCATTCAAACCGAGTTACAAAATGTTTCGCAATCAAAATGTATTAAACTTTCTTGTAAATTAACTTGAGAGAAGTTGCACTTACAAGGAGTGGCACCCAGTAAGTGTTATACTCAAGCTCGTATTTAATAATATAAATATATTATGTATTTTCTTCTTCTATTTTGTTCTCTCTCGCAACTATTTCGGAGTTGGCCACCCTAGTCCCCAATATCTATAGAGCTCCATTCTCGTAACTTCCACATACAATCATTCTTTATTACATCTTCCCCATTTTATTTTATTTTATTTATTTTAGTTTCCCTCTTTTCTTTCTTTCCTTTTTCTTCAAAAAAAAAAAAATATATATATATACTAATATATATATATTAGTGATATATAATATATACTATGTATAATATATGATATACTACTTTTAATGGCTCTGTTTTTCCCTCCTTAAATATGCTTATATTTTCTCCCTTATTTTGTCTAATATTGAAGCTTATTTTTTCTCTCTAGTAACTCCACTTATCTATCTTTATATTCTCATTTCTTCCGTACTTTTATTCAGAACAGTTCAGTTTCTATCTACTGCTCGACACACTGAACAGTAAATCACTGCTGTATTATACAATTAACCTTTTACTATAAATGTGATCTTTTTGTTATATAAAATAACTGATGTTTCTCAAAATACTATTCACCCACACCTAAACCTATGTTTCATATTTTCCTCTAAACTTTCATTCTTCTGTAGGTACCGTACACACTATAAAAAAAAAACAGCAATACCTAGTGGACAACTCTCAAAGTTCTATTATTATCAAACTTTAAAATACCTTATGGGATAATCATTATTTAGATATTATCATTAGGTAATTATTTTCAAAAAATAATTTACCAACTATTTTCTTAAATAATAATCTTTTATTGAAATAAACCTGACATAATTTTAAAATGTGGCTTTAGTGCAAAGTAACTTTGGAGGTATTTAAAAGACATCTTATTTATACTAGGTAATTTATATTTTATTAAGTAGAAAACATTTGTGTAGATAAATCTCACCAGACATGTAACCCACTGACTATGTCCATGTGATACAGGAGTCTGGATGTAAATGTAAACATTATGTAGCTCTCATATATTACATCAATAATGAAGAGACATTATAGAAAACAAATAAGCTAAAACACAAAAAAGGAAAAAATCATTGATAATTTGTTTCTAAAAAAACGTAAACAAATGTGTGATCCTGAAATTAATTCAAATAATCATGAGTCTCTTATTAAAATGTATGATATTTTATAAGTTCCATGTATTTTAACTAGTAAGATAGAGAAGTAACAGAAATGTGAGATATTAATAGAATGTAAAGAAAACGTTTAAATTATATTTTAGATAAAGTTTAAAAAGATATAGACAAAAGCTATATGTATGATATATGATATATAATTATGTTTGCAGAGCAATAATTAATTTTTTTTTTTAATTCAGGTTATTACTATCCTGATAATAATGAAAATTAATACTTTTATAAAACAATAAAAATGGATAAAATTAGAATTGCTCAAGTATTTAGTATAATAAAATCACAATCTGAAAGTGATTTATGTGTAGAAATTAGGAAAATTATTATATCAGCTAGTTTTAAGGCTCATAGGAAAACATGATGTAAGAATTTATATATTCGAAATGAAGAACGATTTGCATAATGTAATTTAAGTGATAAAGAATTAAGTGATAAGGATAAAATAAATGTAGCTTATTTCAAAAAAATTGAATATATAGCAGTATCGTTTTTTTCTAATCATTTAAACGTTAATGTTCTTAAATATCGAGTTATAATTCATAGCCAAAACTCATAGCTTTGTGCTAGCCCTGAGAGTATAGTTTATAAACAAATTTTAGATATAAAATGTAAAATTCTTTGTTAAAATAAACCTAATGTTTCTTATTTAAAGAATAAAAATAACCTATATAATTATAAAAATATTTCTAAAAGATATACTGTTAGAAATATAAAAGAAAAAATAGTTTTTTTTTAACAACGAGAAATATATACGACCTTAATAGTTATCCAAATCCCAACGCTAATATAATAATACATTATAATATTAACTTGAAATTTTTACATGTGATATGCACTATGGTATTTTTCTTTTCCACGGTTGGTACTCATTCTAATGTTTTCTCGGATCTAGGTATGCATGCCATTTACCCAGCTATAGTCATGCATAAAGCTGGGAAATTTCACCGGTGGTGGTCCCAATTCAGCCTTTGCTGACGGCCTTTATAGTTGATTGAACTTATCTACATACACAGACCCAAATATACATATACATAAGTCCATTTTAATGCACATACACATACATACACTAACACACACACACATATACAAAAATACAAAAAACATATAAGGACGAAGGGTGATGTTATTATGAAAGGACGTAATCATATATTTGTTTAAGAGAAGCGAATTCAAGACCAGGAAAAATTTATTTTAAAATATAATTTTAGTATTGGACATTTTAAAAACCATTTAATATAATACTCAAATATATTTAATAAAATGTAAATACCTCCTCATCAAATTCATTTAAATACATATCATAAGTATAATTATATTAATCTTAAATAAAATATTTAATACAAATTTAAAAAGTTCTTTAAGAGCCATAATGCAAAAGGAATTCAACACTTATATATAAAAAAAAAGAAATACTTTATTAGTTTTCACTTTTCATTATTTTAAAAATATCAATTAATTCAATTTATTATAAAGGTACAATATATAATATAATATTATATATTTCTTCTCGATTCCTTCTGTTCGAAAAGTTGTTCTCGGGAGAATAAGAAAAAAGCAAAGAAAATGAATATTTCATTTATTCGATGAACAACACACTCGGATGCATGTCAAAACATACATTATTGTTGTAAGATTAAAATTACGCGAATATTTATAAGATAAAATCACTGATATTGCTATATATTATATTCTAAAGGTATTTGTACGAAGGCGTCTTTAATATATTTTGTTTGTATTAAAAAAAAATTTAATGTTTGCGAAACAGATTTTCTCCTTGACTCGTCTGAAATGTCTTTGAAATCTCAAACGGTAACGTAACAACATATATCGGCGAAACTTACAGTCCAAGTCGATATTAAATGTGTGTGACATATATAAAATACTTTTTACGATATATAAAACCAATAAAACATCATATATATTATTAATATACCTACCTAAATACACCCTGGTAAACGTTTAATATACTAAGGAAAGGTCTAGAAAAACGAAATACTATAGAAAAATATTCCAAATTTTTATATTTTTAATTGATTCTATATTATTTAGAATATAAAATAATAAAACAAATTAATGTTCAAGTTTAAAAAATATATTCTAAACACAACGATAATTAAGCTAAACTAAATGTATAATTTTTGGATATAAGTATGTAAGCAGTGAATACCAAAATAATAGATTTTACAGTTATTTAAACAATAGGTATATATTTATTATTTTTGAACATATATTTTAAGATCATTTAAAAAAATAATGTTCGTAATTATTCATTTATGCAAAGATTTACAGTGCATAGCCAAACTCATAATGATAAAAATAATTATAATAATATAATCAAACTATTGGAAATGCAACTATTTCGAAAGTAAACTCAATTTATTGCAGCATAAAAATATTCCATAGATTTTAAGCAAAATTAATTTCTACCCTTTAGTTAAATACCATTAGTTTGCAGTAAAATTTGACTGATGCTAGTAGCTAAAATAAAAAAAACCAAAAATAAATTGTACGATTATGAAACCCGTGTTCAAAACCAATTGTTTATAAACACGAAATTAATAAAATCGATATCGGTTCAAATTTCGGTAATTTGACATTAAATGAATACTCAACTAAATATTTTTGGAATAATATTGGAATGTTAGGGTGTTAATTGTTTAGTGCAATTTATTTAAATCGTATATTCTATAATATTTAATATTTTTCATATGTTTGTCGGAAAAAATAGAACTAAAATATTATTTTAATATTATGATCTTTCTGGAGCCGGACGAATAAAAAATCGTGGGATTATATGCGCCACAGCGGGGAGGATATTATTAGCGACCAACCGGACTCGTTATTAGTGAATGGAAGGAACATTTTATGAATACATTCCAGACAGGACGCAATGGCCGTAAATATAAATTGCAGACATCAATAAAAACGTAATTCTGGGCCTTTTGAATGGGACAAAAGCACAAGAACAACGGAAAGTGTATTTTTGGGGGTGGGGGTGGGATTGTGTTGGCGGTTTTTAGTGGTACGAATGAAAGATTTTTAAGTCTTGTACTACTCTGCAGTGATAAATTATTTTCAAACTTTCGTTTATTCAGGGGCTAGGCGTGTATAATCGTATTTATTTTTCCCGACACTTATATAATTTATAACACAAGACTCAACAACTAGAAAATCACTGAAACTGATATTTATCTATTACAAATAGATACGTCGCTTTTATTTGTATTATTATTTTATCCCATCTGAACTTAAAAACTGGCCAGGTTACTCCATGGCTTAACTCACTTGAACACTTTGATTCAAAAATATCGTTCGATTTGATGTGTAATTTAGACATAATTAGTTTTGACAAATGTTTTGAAATGTACCTTAAAATTGTATTAAAAAACTATTAATAATAATTATATATAATTACAATTAAATTACTCGTATTTTTGAAGAAATGGCATTTTCAATGAACATGTTCAATTTGGACTACAATAAATTATTGAAGAAATGGTGGTTTTACAGGGAATATGTATTTTCTCTAATAAAATTAGGTCAATATAAAAATACGTTAGAATACACAGCGTAAAATATTTCGCTTTAAATAATACTAAAATCTTAAAATCACTATAACTTTGATACAATGTTTTTATGAAAAATTCTAACAACACTATTCTTTACAACACAGGACTTAACATATTTTATAAAATAAGTATAAAATCATGTGGTAACGAAACTGTATTTTACTAAACTGAAAAGGTTTTAATATATATTATTTCATTTAGTATTACTAGCCTCGCTTTATTTTATTTTGCTTCCATATTTTTCAGTTTGACCTACAATTCTTTACTATATTCTGACTCTTTGTTTGATGCTACTTTTGCTCTTCATCGTTATTTTTTTTTCCTCAATTACCTAGTAAATCGAAAGCAAATATTCTCCTGCGTTTTGTTTTACTGGTATGTACCTTATTTTCATGTCAAACTCTTATAATTTTATGTCCAACAAGTAAGTCGCCCTCGTATTTATATTTCCTAGTATAAATGTATGATGTACTAAAGTATAATTGTTTTCGTTCAAATAAATACGGTCTAAACTTATTACAGCAGTAGACCACAGTCAGTGCTTCAATCCATGTTTTCTTATATTGCTTCTCTGCTAGTTTTAATATTTGTATTTTCATACTAGAAGAATCCGTGTTTACGTATACCAGTTGTTTTAAACCTAGAAAATCAATTATTTTTCAATAACATTTATTAATAGTATTTGATTAATTTCGATTAAGTTTGTATTGGACATGGTTATTAATTTATTGGTTCCATAGCTTATAGATTAATTAAAAAATATAATCCTTGATTAATTTTTATTCTAATCTAATAATATTAATATATATATATAATATAATAATAATATTCGTATTTGCTTAATAATGTTAATCTAGTTTTAATTGTTTAGCCTGGTTCTGATGATACCCCCATACTATCTTCGGCATCCTAAAGAGGATTGATATTGATGGTTTCTTTTGTATTATATTTATGAGAAGTATTAAGGAATTAAGGAGAGGTATATCTCTATCCAAGGAGAATAATATATCTATAGTTGGTTGATAGCGATTACAAGGGATAGTTACCACGTCAGCTTTTTCAACCAAAACTATTACGTTGAAAAAAACGAAGTCAAGGAACGTATCAAAGAAGTTACGTATACCATTGATTTAAAAAAATTATTAAATGCAACTTTTACAGAAATACATTGAACTCTAGGGCCAGAATTAGAAAAGTTAAGTTAACCCGTATTTATCGTTGGACCTTGTGGTATCAGAGAGATTAAAGTCTCCACAAAAAATTAAGGTACAGTTAAGATGAAGTAGAAGATTAGACTATACGGCCGACAAGAAGGATTCATAAATGGAGATATAAAGGGCTATTAGGTGTGGGGGAATAAACAGAACATATGATAAAGATAGTATTACTTATACAGAATTTAACAAATAAATTCTCAATGTTATTAACTATAGAAGGTAAAGTAGTGCAGAAAATATCTATAAGGTTGGCAATGAGAGAACACCTCCACCTCTACAGAGATTACTAGTTAAACTACTTCTATCGTACCTAAAAATAATATAATTAGATAAACCAAGTCATAGAAACCATGTCTCAGATAAACAAATAAACACAAATTTAAAACAGCTACAATACATTTAAATACATAACCTGCAGTTTTGGTAGAACCCAAAAGATGTCTGATGACTATGATGGTGACTTAGTTTTATGAAATAGTTGGATTTTTAAAAATTACATTCGGAAGTAGGTGACTCCAGAAACGTTCGACTATATTTCCGGATGGCTAAAACTCAGGCTGAATTACAATATCTATCTTTCAATAGGTAAGCTGACATGAAAAGAAGCATACGTTGGATGTTTGGTAACTATACGTGTAATAGTTACATCAGGAATATCGAAGAACAATCTTGACTAAAGTACATCTACTGAAACTTGTGGGCAAAGTCGAGAATCGAAAATGTCTTCCTGCATGCGCTGTGGAGTAACCGCTAAAGTCTGGTTACGAGGAGCAGCACCACAACCCACTATGAATTTGGATTTTGACAATTATCTACGAGCAGCAGGTTCAGAAATTGTATAACTTGGATTTTTGGCTGATGATGCCTAAGATATAGGTACATGAGATGCAGTTGGATAGTTACTCATAGGAAAACTAGAGATAGTAGGTTTCACAATTTTAAGACTATTTAACTTATTATGAATCATGATTTGTGAGATATTTCTAGTTCATCAGATACCGATTTAAAAATGTGTGCAACATATTTTGTCATATAATCATTATGGGATTGATTTATATTAGTAAAGCTGCAGTTAATAATTTAATTTAGGTTCACTGCTTAGTTTAACACCCTCAGGAACCAATTTTTTGAGAATAATATAAATTAATATATTCTCCGTTAACTTAAAAAAATGTATATGACATAGATTCAAAGTTTAAATTCATATTTTAGAAATATAAATAAACCAATATGTATAGTCACTCACAGCACATGGTGCAGAATGCGTTGTTGGAGAATAAATATAATGGCTCAGAAAAAGATAGAATGTAACGGTATGACGTCACAAGATAGAAATATGAACTTACCTTGTGTAAAATAACCGCTATGCGTACGTGATAACGAGCGACTAGAATACATAAGTCGTACTATATAATATATATATATTATATATATATAATAATACTGTAAGAATAAATGAAAAAACAAGTCAACTCGCAAACGTTTATGAAGGCCGTACAATCCTCAATAAACGATAATAGCACACGGAATTAGTAAAAATGCTTGAGAACACTGAAAGTTAAAGAACTAAACTTGGAAAAAAATCACTATACTTGTTATCACTGTGTAATTTGTTTGTAATATTGTAATGATTTTATTGTTATCTGAAGAGTGCTTTATGAATCAACTTTCAATCCATACTTTACTTTTAACTATAATGTAATGGACGAACAAACAGATGATATATAAGTTTAGGTACTATGTCACATGCTGTTTGCAGATGATTTAGAACTAGTTGAATAATAGAGTCCTAAGAAACTGAAGAAAAAACCTGAAGAGCGAAGGGTGGTTCTTGAAGATAAATTATTAATAATAAGTAAGGATAAAACTAAATATAACGAGCATTATTGTTTCGTAACGTTGAGAAAAATATAGAGTTGTAAAATATCAAAAATAAATGTATTGTTCGCTAAATTATACAAAAATACACACGATATAAATTATGATTATTTACGACTTTTGATATGAAATGGGACTCGGGCGCATGGTATAAGACGGTGCAATGCCAGAATTCCTCCGACTATGCAATGCCGGAATAACTCTGACTATTGCACCATTGATAGATATATATATATATATAAATACCGTACGTTGAGTCCGGGAGGGAGACTGCCTTTTCGTGCCGCAAAAGTCCACCCGGGTTGATCGTGTAACGGCACTGGAAATGCAGTGAGTGGTATCGGATCGACGTGTGCCTCGGTCTTTCATACGCATCGTGAAGCGGCAACGGCGTAACGTCAAACGATAGATAAAGCCGTGGCGTCCGCGGCGACCGATGTACAAAGCATTCATTAAGGGTACAGAAATAAAATTGATGATTAAAATAAATATTATTAATGAGTTTGATGATTTTAAGTACCTAGTGGAGATATGAGGTAATTATTAGTTAATGAAGGGGGAAAAAAATGATTGGGGTTTTATGATTTCGTGTACACGTAGTAAAAACAAACATAACTTTGGAGAATGGAAACACGGATTAAATACGGAATGACAGGAAATAGGTGAAGTTAAGATGTTTCGATATTTAAAACCAATTCTACACAAAGATCAGGGTTATGAAGATGATATGAAATACAATACATTAAGTGTGACAAAGGGATTTAAATTAGGTTAAAAACTATATTTATAAGACAATGGTGAAGCTCAAAAATTTTGGTCGTTATTTAAGAAAATAAGGTAATTGTATTATATACGATAATGTTAGGATAGATAAATGGAGTGATTTAACACGATTAAAATAAATGTTTTGAATTACCTAATAATAATTATCGAACCAAACAAAGGCGTGGATGCTTCTGTGCAGTTATACAATTATAGTAATTATACATGAATTTATCAATATTTTATCAATTGTAGTAGGTACGGCAAAACTAAATATACATATATATATATATGTTATAAATAAGTATATGAATGTGTATATGTTGACGTGTTTACTAATATAATTAATAAACCTAGAAATATCATCACACCCTTTAAAATTATAAAATAACTATGTTGCTTTTTTTCTAGTTATTATTGTTAAAAATATTATGGTATTATGTTGAGTCTCGCTGGTGACGAGGTACTCGCAAGAGACGGCGAGATATAATATTTATGTTTTATATTCATATACGTTTGCGATTGTATTAAAGCGTGTTGTATTAAGTTTTGTTTTATTAATTTGTGTTGTCGCATACGTCAAAACCTACATTGACGCATACGACAAAGTTAGCGCTCGCGACGGCACTCGATACCGTCACGGCCCAGAGATTAAGACAAGGACTATGACAAAGTTGACCCTTAAACGGACCCAAAACTCTACGACTCCGCGAGAATTGGATTTTTTTTTTTTTCGCGCTTCAGTACATTTTACGATAACCACGACCAACATCAAGACAGAACAATGATTTCACCTTTGGTTGTTGGATATTTATTTTTTTTTTTTATTGTATGACCGAGTACAAATTTTACCAAGGTTTGGTGAATTTTACTTTACCTGAGTGAAATTTTTTTCTGGTTTTAACCAAACTTATTTTGTGTCCAGAAATTGTTACCTACATTATTTTTTCCCCTTTCTGAGTTTAGGGAATCATTTTATTTTACGTGTAGAAATACATTTTTTTATTCTGTGTTTTCTAGGAAGTAGAAAACCTACATTTCCGTTTTTTATTAATACGATTTTGATTACCATAGATAGGTAAGTACATAAATTATTGACGTGTTTGAAATACGTTTTTCGAGTTTTATTATTGAATGTTTTCTGTATAAAAAACCTATATTTTTCCTTATCTGATTAATACTATTTTCAATATATCAAAGATAGTTAGTTACATATATATTTTTATTGCATGTGTGAAAAACATTTGCGAGTTTATTTTTCGCATATGATTTTTGCGATTTGGACATACAAGATATGGATATATATATTTTTTTATTATCTGTATGAAATTCGTTTTCATATTTTTATTTTTATATTTTTTGCCTAGGAAAAAGTGCATGCTTTTGTTTATGTGTTTATGAAAATTTTTCAACATTTACATTTTTGCTACTGCGACTAAATATAATTTTTTTAAAAGTTTAGTCTAGTTTATAAAATATATTAGGTATAAAATAATAATAAGTGAATTTCTTTTCGTATATATGTTTATGATTAAACATTTTTTTTTATTTAAATTTTTCTGCATTTAGCTTTATTTAATAAATTTTTTACATATAGGGAATAATTGTCATACTTACAATATTAGAATTTATGATGTAGGCAATGATAATAAAAATAAAAATATTAAATTTACAAAAATTATATATATTATAGAAATCAACGAAATTAAACTTCTAAACCAGGGGTGTTCAACCTTTTGTGAAGACTGGGCCACATCATATAGGTAGACGTTGTTGTGGGCTACATACTTTTTAATAATAATACATTCAAATTTAATGATTAAATTATATTTTATATTACAACAATAAATGTTTTTATAATTTTACTGTATATAGTGAATAATAGGCAGAAATATTTTACAAGTATTTTACAAGTTAATAATAATTACACGGAAAAATTAATTGATTTATATTTAAAAAGAAAATTATTTGCTAAAATTATTACATACGACGTATGGCATCGTTATTTGAAATCTGTATCTCTCCAAACATCAATTAAAATTAAAACATTAACAAAATAGATTCCTTTCTTATGCTGAATTTTTTTTATTTCTTGACATTCTACTTTATTCTCATCTT
>JAIPRL010012728.1:0-11646 GCA_025469235.1 Pemphigus obesinymphae | reverse complement strand
TTTAAAAACAAATAAAAATATAATTATTATACAAATATAAATTACAACAAAACAAACACGTTGTAATCACAAAAACACGATTGAGAAATGACAATGCTTCAGTTTATTTTAGGCGGGTTAGATAAACGGGCGCGTTTTAATCACGTAGTGTGAAAACAAACCATCAACGCGGTTTTAAAACGATTAAACCGCTATGTATGAAACCAGCTTTACAGATAAATTAATAAATGGCTAAATAGACTCCGGTGAACTAATCCATAAACTTTATAACTTTCTATACTTTCCATTTTATAATATTCTAGGCATATCCATTAACTTTTATAAACAAATTCCATACCATTAATTATGGGAACAACTTTACCCCTATAGATCCGTGCTATATCTATGTACCTATTGTAAATAAATTTGGGCAAGTGGGTAACTCTCTAGCTTGTATATTTAAACGTTTATATTAATAATAAGTATTATAATCTTATTTTTGTTAAATTCCCATAAGACGTTTAAAAAGCATAAATAAATAATAATAATAATAATAATGAAAATAATAAAAAATTATTCAATATTACTAAGGAAAAAAGCATTTAAATACAAATATTCGAATACTTTAAGTACACTGTCTGCTACTGTAGTAAATGTCTGCCAATCGCAGACTGCTAAAATGTTTATCCAACAATATTTTATTTAGAAAATTAATCTTCTTCTTCTTCTTCTCCTTTGCCTTCTCTCCCAACTATTTGGGGTCGGCCACTCTGGTCCTACACTTCCACTTAACTCTATCTCCCGCATCTTCTTCACTTACTCCCACCTTACTCATATCACTCGCCATTATATCCCCCCATCTCTTTTTCTGTCTTCCCCTCCCCCTCTTACCAACAACATGCATTTCCCTTACTAATCTTACTGCCTCAGTCTCTTCCCTCCTTAATACATGCTCGAGTCATCTTAATCTATTCTCTCCCATTTTGTCTACTATCGAAGCTACCCCTATACTATTTTATTTATAAAATTAATAAAGGACATATTCTTAGTACACTAAAACATTGTATAGTGATATTCTTAAAGCGATAGTATCATCATTCCGTATAAAATATAAATATAAGTGATATAAGTAATTAATATACTAGACTTATTTTTGACTTTTGACTGATTCGGGCTAAATTTAAAGTATATTTTCTGTATCCGCCTAGTCAAATGTAATTTAAAACGTAGATAGTACAAAAAAAAAAAAAAGAATAATCGTAACATTAATTTTATTAAGTTAAAAGTTACCTTTATATGACTTGGTTATAGATATATTATTATTGATGGTTATATACTTAAAGTACCTAAATGTTTTATGGAGAACGGGATCAGAACTATATATATATATATATTATATATATATATATATCTACCTATAAAGTTTATAATATCAATAAATATTATATAATCTAATAAATAATAATAATAATACAAACAAAAAATTTAAAACAATTTTGGGCAATTAATGAGATTAATATGACGTGGTACCTAACGAAGGATGGATAGGTGAAAAAATAAATACCCAAAAATGATCATAAAAAATAGTCTGGTAAGTATAGATTACATATGGATCCACTTTTCGTATAGAATTTCTATAATTATAAATTATAAATCCTTTATCCCCCTCCTAGTATCGTATCTAAGATATTTTTCTGGTGGATAATATCAGATATGTGTCAAATTATCCTGCCATTTTACCATATAGAATTCAGAAATTCCCTAACTTTTCATATAACCTATAGGTATAATAAATTCATTTTTAAATAATAGGGATTAACATTTTTCTTTTTTTATTGTATATAATTTTAATGAATATTAAAAGAGAACCATACTGGGCAGGCGTATTCCGAAGCTACGTAGTTGAGTGCAATAGCAATTGTTCTAAGAGTTGTAGGGTCTGAACCCCATTTTTAATGGACCAATTTATTCAGCAGTGTTCCTGGTGTTTACTTTATATTTTATATTTTCATAGTGTTTTCTATAAGTGAGTGATCTATTTAGATTCTAAACTTATTCCAAGATATTTGGGGAACTTGGAATGTTTTAAGGTTACTCCATCCCATTTAATTTGGAGTCACGTGCTGCCTGTCGACTTTTTAAGTGGAAGACACACGATAGTGTTTTGGTATGATTGGATTTGAGCTAGTTTTCTGTGTAGTATATAGATAAGTCGTTTAAAGCTTGTGAGAGGTGTTCTTCAATTTTTTCAAAGGTATCACATTGAGTTGTTATATCTATGTCGTTGGTGTAGATGTTAAAAATAATCGGAGCTAGCACACGGACTTAGGATAGTTCAATCCGTTGGTTTCTCCATCTATTTTACCTTCTCTCAAAGTAACGTCTATAACTTAAAAAGTTTGTTTTATATTTTCGAACTTACAACTTTTGGTGATGTTGTAGATTTCGCCCTTTAGCCTTATGAGGTTGACCGTATCGTAAGCGGTATTTAGGTCTACAAACACGACTCCTGTTATTTTTTTCTTTTCAAAGCCATTTTCGATATGTTGTGTAAGGTGGAATACCTCTCTGGTGCAGCACTTTCCCGGTCTGAACCCTGTCTGCTCTTTTATCAGATATTTATATTATTTTGGTGCTATTCTGTTCAGTATGAATCGTTCGTATAATTTGTATGTGTGGCTAAAGAGTGCTAGTGGCCTATAGTTTTATGTTCAGTGGGTGATTTTTCCGACTTCAAAAAAGCGATGATGTGTTTTATGCCCTATCTTTGGTATTCTCATCTGATTTGTGCACTCGTTGTAAAACTGAAGGAGTCATTTGAGTGCTGCAAGTGCTTGCGTCCGAAGTTTTTTAGCTACTCAGTCGTCAAGTCCAGCTGCTTTGCCTGATTTAAGAATTTTTATCGCATAGCTTGCACAGGTATAAGCTCGTCTATTGTGAAAAGGTAATTTAGGAAGTTGTTTTTTTTTTGTTCTTCGTGTGATTTTATTTTTAATATTTTCTTATCAAGTACATTAAAGAAATCTTTCCAGTTAGCCTTCTTAAAGTTAAAACTACGTTGGAATGATACTATTACTGGGTTGATTGCGGCTCTGATATCGCAGACGGTTGGTCGATGTTGGATTTTTGGTATAGATGCTAAAACCTCTTTTTTTACATTGGAAGGCGATGTTTTTGTTAACCAAAATGTTATCTGGGTTGTATCCACGCTTTCAGCGTCCATCGTTGGACAATGAGGGTTGTTTCTCATCAAAGATTAATGAGAGTCCAACTGCCTCTGCCCACTCCTCTATTTTCTCCCCGTCTTCGTTGGTTTCATGGTATCCTCAGTTCACGCTATTGAGAAAACAGATTAACGACACGCTCTCTGGTGGATAAAATTCTAGTTATTCTGATCGGGTAATATATTATTTTCTTGTGCTGGTTGTGCATTTCCGAAGTTGCGATCCACCGTAATTTTATTATTAATATACTATTTACTATTTTTATTATATATTGTGGCACATCAAATAAAAATAAGTAATAAAAACAAAAAATATAATAGTTAATGTTAATAAACAGTTTTTAAATTGTATAGCACATGTTTTGATACTTATTAAATATATAGCTTAAAATATCTACTAAAAAGAGAAAAAGCATTTCAATTGGCAGTATTGTAAAGTATTTGAATACTTTTTGTGTATTTAAAATAATTTTTAAATACAATCAAGGAGTATTTAAAAGAGTATTTTAAACACAATTTTTTTTTTATATTTTTGCAAAAATTTAAATACTTTAATTTAATAAAATTACTTTTGAATTGAAATGAAAATTGGACAACAACAAAACTGAACAAAATAACTGACTGACACAAATTTTTAAATAACTATGTAAATATCAAATTTTATTAAAATTAGTTAGGTTTTATTTAAAAATTTACTAAAAGAAAATACCTACAAAGAAATATGTCTAAAACGATATTTATGACATTATTATAATATCTCTGTTATTTTTTATCGCATAAACTTAGTTTTAGTGTAATTTTAATATATAATTACTTAAACATATTAAAAAAAAACATTTTTCTAGCTTGGTAGAGCAGAACTTTGATATTTTATTTTATTTTAAATTAAACAATATACCTATTATTACTATAAACAATACTTATTATTCAAGTGGATATTTGTCATTTGTGTTAGTCAAACTTTATAGGTAGGTATATAACTTAATATATAGGTACGATAGTAATTTGTACAGTATTTATATTTATATTTCGATACTTTTCAGCAAGTATTTAAATACATTTTAAAAGTATTTTTTACAATACTGTCAATAGATACCTAACTATATTATATTGTAAAAAATAGTTTTATTCATAATATATAATACAATTTAGTATAATTATTATTAAAAACAAACTTAAGTTAATTACCTCAATTAATTTTCCACATAATAAAATTTTGTTTTGAGTTAAGTATTCGCTCACCTTCAATGGCATTTCTCGAACTAGTATTGCATTTAGTATATTCAAATATGTTTTTAAAAGATAGTGCCATTGTAAATTAAAAGTACCTAATCGTATTATTATGTACAATAATGTATTAATGAAAATATTAAGAAAATAAATACATACGCATGAACTAAAATATATTTTGTGCTTATAATAGTATTAACGCCTACAACTTGATAATATAAAAATAGTAATAATAAATTGATAACCCGAATAGAACGGCCATTTTGTAAATACTACAATGCTTTGTTTTCCCAATAGATCTTGCAAACAATTTTTAACTAAATACCATTTATTAAACTTGTTTTATTTAATTTTTAATATTATGTACAAAACAACAAATTCTATCATAAGTTTAAAATAATCATTTAGATCTATTGATGCTATACTCTAGCATTCATACATAACATTATAAGTATAAAATTATATGAAAAAAAAAACATCAAATTCAGTCAAAAGAGGGCGCCACATCAACAATGTTTAAATGAAAAACTTGCTTTAGCATTTTTAATTTAAAAACATAGGTATTAAAAACATCAATCAAAAAACAAATTATAGCTAATAACATTATCTAATGATTGATGGAGCCGATTTTTGATATATGCATTTATACATGTTTTATGAGCTGTTAAAATATCAATCTTTTGATTTTTCTAACAACTCGTGAAACGTGTAAAAATGTATATATCAAAAGTCGGCTCCATCAATCACTATACAATTTTGTTCTTTATGATTTATTTTTATTTCAATTTTCTACAATATTTTCATGTTGTTAAAAATGAAAAATACGTAAACATATTTTTTAACAAATATCGTGATTACACAATTGAAAATAATGTTGATACAAGACTATTTTTAAAGTACTCAAAAATATATTCAAACATTTTTGACGGCCTATACCCGTTGTTTTTTGGCCATTATTTTAAACTCTGAGAGTAATTTTTTTCAATTTTCCGCTATTTATAGACATTTTAGATTTGGAAGTTTCTAAGTCCTAAAAGGGTTAATTTAGGGTTTTAAGCTTTGAAAAATGTATTCAACGTTTAATATACGTTATTCTAATTAAATTTAAAAAATCACGAATATCCGTAGTCACGATTTTTTTTTTTTGTAATTTAAATATCAATTTTAAGGTATTTAATTATAAATAGTTAGTAAAATGAGATTTTAAGACCTGAAAAATTTAATATAACGTTAGTTGTGCATTAATTTAACTAAATTTAAAAAGTCGACAGGAAAAAATTATTTTAGATAGGTACCGTGCGTATTAACCTATAATAGTTTTACAATGTTTATTTGTTTTTCTCTAAACAAATTTTCTACCAGAAGTAGTACTCCGATCTCTACAAACTTCGTAGTTTCGAGTAGAAAATTGCATCTAGTTGATACTTTAAACAAGTGATTTTTCGATTTTCTCAATAGATTTTTAATGCGCAAGGAAAAAATACCAAAAAATGATGAACAAAAAAGCGATTTTGTCAAATCGAAATTTTTTCATTTCTTTGGATATCAGAAGTCAGTAGGTACAGACTATTTTTTAACAACAACTATTTGTTATTTACTTCAATGCCAGTGGTTTAGACAAAACATTGGAATCATAATTGATTATTTTGAATAATTTATTTTATAGATTATAGTCATATATATATAAAAATATTGCAGCCAATAAATATTTTAAAAAAGGTCAAGGGAGGGGGCGATCTACCTATCGCCCCCCCTCCTCGGTAAAACCGCCAATGAATTCAATATAATATATTAAAATAAATAACTTACTCCATACTTGAGTAAGATCTAGATTATTATCTACTGAAAAGTATTTATGTATAAGAAGTATAAGTATAACATATTATATATTTATTATTAAATTTATGTAAATAATAATAAGTTATATTATTATTCGTCATTTCAGTTCTGTTTTCGGGTGCGTGTGCTTTTAGACATGTCAATTTTAACATTTCACCAGGCCAGCCATTTTTCACATTCTATAATGTGACGTTAAACGTAAAAATAAGCAAAAAAAAAAAAAGGTCTTTTTTCTATTATACGAAAATTAATTTGGTCGGCGCAATTATATATCCTATGGCGGCGCATTAGAACGTTGGCAGGCCACTTTTAAATTATTGGTGATGGCATTGCATACTCTGACCCCCCCCCCTCCCCCAATGACGCCCCTGCTTTATTTATAGGTAGGTAGTACTAGGTACTCTATCGACTGTCGTATACACACGATCATGACAATTTTTTTTTAATTATACACACAAATGAATATTAAATGAGTATTTAAAGTACCTATATATGTGTATTGTAATATACTTGTACCTAATATATATTTTCTATTTAAATAAAGAAATTATTTTATCAATAAAAATATTAATTTTTGAACACCGTTTGCCGTTAATTACAATAAAATTATAAGATTTGTATACTTTATATTGTAAGCGTTACAGTGTTACACGTATATTATGTAGGTATGTTATATAAAACAGGTATTATATTTTAAACTAAAATAAAAAATTCAAGAACTTTTTTTTTACATTTCACGAAATGATAATTCTTGTATTTTTATTTATTTTTTATTTTTTTTTTTATATATACCTATAATAATAGATAATAAATGGAAATAATAAAGTTCGCACATGAAAAAATCGCCTATATATTATATGGTCAAATAAATGACAAACAAAAATCATAATAATATTATATAATATATACAATAAATCAATATCAAACACACGAAATCCCGGCCAATCGCCTGCCTATATTATCATATAATATCATACAAATACGATGTGAAAATAATTTCTAGAATTTATTGTTCAAAACCCGCTATCAACATATATGTACAGGTACACCCGATTTTGTAAAAGCTTGAAAATACATAAAATTTATTTATTATTGTTTAATTAAATTTTTTCTAAAAACGTCAATTAAATTAAAGATTATACATTTTTTTTTCAAAAAGTTTTTCTTTAAAATAATTTTTTCCGTTACAATTAGAATCACTGCAATTCTATCACAGCTGGTGGAGACCTCTTAGTGTTGAGGGCCTTGGGTCACTGGCCCCAATTTTTCATTTTAATTTTATTATAGGTATGTATAGTGTATTTGAGAAGTATTAACATTTTTGGTTTAGGAAATTTTTAGTTTTTTACCTAAATTAATTTACTGTATACCTAAAATAACATATAAAACTTCAAGTAGTTATATAATTTTTATTGTGGGCTTAGCCATCTATTTATGTATATGGAATACTTATAAATATTTGAAAATAATAAAAAATTAATTTTCAAGCTTTTATAAGTCTGAAATATATGTTTAGATATTCTATACCTATTCTTTAGAGATTTTTAGTTAGTAAATATAAATATGATGTATTTTTTAATTTTATGATTTAATATTGGTTATATTTGTAGGTAATATCCATAATATAATATATTATATTATTTCATATTATATGTAATAAGTAAATAGTAATAAGATATCAAGTCTAGCCTCTCTCGAGAAAATGTTCAGCATCATCCTCTTATGGCATCAGGTAGGTATAGGCGTATACTATATAGTATTGTGTGCTAATGGCAAAAGGTTGAAAAAATGCAACGAAATGGTGGGGTGGAGGCGAATAGGTCGATGGCAACATAATAATAAAGTTCGATAATATTTTTTTTTTTTACATTTTTAAAATGTTATAAATTAATATTGGTTGTGGCGGCGAAGTGTCCGGCGGCGATTTGTCCGGCGGCGAGTCGGTATAGCGGCGAGGTGGTTGGCGACGAAACGGTGGCGGCGAGATGTCCTAGACCCATGACAGAATGGATTAACGTTTCAATTTGTATACAATTATTTTTCATTCTTATGCTTATTGATGATGACTTTTTTTTTCAAACTTGTGGAAAATGACTATAACAATCGTTTTATGATGCTTGGAGTCTGTAGTGTGATGGGACCATTTCGAAAACAATTACTATCCACGCAGCATGTTTTGAGATATTCATTTAAAAATTTGGGTAAAATACATTCTGACGAAAAAAAGAACTTGTTCCTATACAAATTGAAATCTTAATCCGTTTCATCATTGTTAAGTTGAATAAAATTTACATCATAGATAACAAAGAATTAATTTAATTAATTAATAAGAATAATTTTTATTATCAATGTTTTACATACAAAATTTATATTATTATGATCACGAACTAATATATAAAATATAATATAATCTTAGTTTGTGGATAATATAGATTTATTTATTATCTATGGTCTGCACGCGTTCGTGATAAGGACGTGGAGCCTAAGGATTCTTTGCGACGTGCAGACAATCGTTAAATAACACCTTATTATAAAGCAAAATCTGAATTTTATAGTGATAAAATAAAAAAATGCAATAATGACCTGAAACAAATGGAAAACTATTAGAAAAGCCACCCAGGAACAATATAATACTACAAAACGTTATGAATAGAAATAAATGATATTAAGTATACAAATGAAACCCATCCTTCCATAATAACGGAATATTTTAATGATTATTTTGCTAAAATAACCTCCAAAGACATAAATAATTATAGTAATATAAACGACAGTATCAGAGACAATACAGAGCTAACAAAACAACACCAATCTCTAAACCATAAGGAAAACAAATATAAAAAAAATTTAAAAAATAATCATGTCCTTAAAAGGAGGCACTGCTCCGGGTCATGGCAATATTACTACAGACATAATTAAATTACTATAGATGATAAAGCGCTAGAGCAATTAGTTAATATAACTATATAGTAAACACAGGAATAGTCCCAGTCAGCTTCAAAATAGCAATAATTACCCCAATTCATAAAAATGGTAGGTAATCCAACTAAGGTAGAAAATTATAGACCAATAAGTCTCTTGAAAACCTTCTCCAAAATATTTGAAAAAGTTATTTAAATAATTTAGAAGAAAACCAAATCCTTTCCATAACTCAGTTTGGCTTTAGAAAAAGGTATAACATTGAAGGTGCTATTACTAGTTTAACACATACAATTCTTCACACAATGGATTCTAAAAGAAAATCAATAGGTGTACTTATATATGGATCTAAGTAAAGCCTTTGTATCAGTATCTCATAATTAATTAATTATCTAAACCAAATTGGTATTAAACACAAAGCGCTAGCATTATTCACATCGTATCTATAAAATAGAAGCCACAAAGTTCAAATAAACAGTATAAAAAGCACAAGTAAATATATGTCCCTAGGATTACCTCAGGGTACAGTACTGTCTTCGTTGTTTTATATTATATATGTCATGGGACTTTCTAATTTACAAATTGAGGGTAGTTTATATTATTATGCAGACGATATAGCTTTGATTGTGACAGGTGAAACATGGGAATTAGTAGTAAAAATAGCAGAAAACTCTCTAAAAAAAATAATTAATTGGTTCTCAAACAATAACTTAACTTTAAACAATAATAAAACTGTCTTTGTAACCTTTTCTAATTCAATAAAATCAACTACGAATATCTCTATCTTAAAAGCTCACGACCCATTTTGTAAATCCATTATACAATACAAATGTCCTGTCATAAATACAGTTAACAATACGAAATACTTACTATTTAGGAGTTACATTCGACAAACATTTGCGTTGGAATAATCATATTTCAAAATTAAATTTAAAATTGAGTAGATTATACACTTTCTATAATATGGCAAAACAATTTTTAAATCTACACTGGTTAAAAAATACATACTTTGCCTTATTGCAATCAATAATAGAATATGTTATAGTTGTATAGGGAGGAGCTGCATATAAATATATTTCCGGCATTCAGGTAGCACAGAACGCATTTCTAAAAATTATACATCGTAAACCTAGGCTTTATCCCAGTAAACAGTTACACTTGGAAACGAAAATACTATCCGTAAAAAAATTATATTACAAAAAAACTTTATACTACTTATCACAAAATAATGTACCTCAGATGGTGATCCACAATTATAACACTAGATCCGAAAACCTGGTCTCCATAATAAACACCGAAACGTTTTATAATAGCCATTTTATAACTGAATTAAGAGTATATTAAAAGCTCCCTAGGGAAATAAAAAATTGTCAGCAATTTGCAATTTTAAGTTGTTAGTAAAGAGATGGTTAATGAAAGATGAACTAATGTTGTGAAAAATTTTATCAATACTATAAATTTTATTACCGTGTACATTTTTATTTATTTATTATTGTCAATTCTATAATTATATTCTTAATTTACTTTAATTATGTATTATTTAAACTATTATTATTATTATTTTTTTTTTAATTATCTTTTTATATTTAATGTAACTTTAATTATTTTTTAGAGACTCGCGTCTATCAATACAAGGATTTTATCCTTAGTTGCAGTGTAATACTAATATAATATTATGTACCAACATTGTAAACATTAACACTGATAAATAAAATATAATATATATATTTTATATATATATATATATATATATATTTATGGAACAAATACACTTTACCGGGCGCCTTTTTTTTCGATTTTTTTTTTTTTTATGCTGTTTTATAGAATTTTTTATGCTAATTTCAAATCTGTAATCAGAAATTCGCGGACTCAAATAGTTAAAAAGTTACAGCTATTCAAAGTTTGTTGTATCATCAAAAACCGCTTATTTTACGCTGTATTTTTGCATCAAAAGTGTGGTTTTTAACAAATTAACCGATATACACGTTATTATATAATATCATATATTTTTTTGACACCCATATAAAATTGTGTGTTTTAAAGCTTAGTGAAGTTCAGTTTTAGCACAAATAACTTAATTTTTAGTTTTTTTTTCTTTTAATATACTTGTGACCTATAACCTAACGGGTGAACTGTCGCTACGCGAGAATGACCGCTCCCTACGTCTGCCGGCTCCGGTTGCCAAACCCCCCGGGGATAATAGCAACCTAAGAGCCTAAACTAACATAACCTTCGGGTAGACCTGCAACCTAGCAACCTAAAAACGAAAAGTGAATAAATCATGTGGTAGATTTTTTTTTTTTTGCTGTTTTATAATGTTTTTTACGCCGATTTCTAATTTGTAACCAGAAACAGAAGAGGAGTTCCAAAATATAAGTTCTGTATAAATAGGTACTAATAATATACTATAACAAATAAAATTTAATAAAAATTGTACATTTTTTGATATTACGTAC